>CATKHJ010084819.1:0-10867 GCA_949750685.1 Vernicia montana | reverse complement strand
CAAGGAATCTCTTCTCAAACACAATTAAATAAGTCATGCATTAAGAATAAGGAACAATAAGCCAAAGGATTTTGTAGGTCTATCTCTAGCACCCCAATCAATCCTCAATTCCTATGGGTGATCAATCCATATTAAGGTATTTCTACTCAATTAACATGGAAACTATATCTAATTAACAAGCTAGCAATTATTAATTAAAATAAAATAGATTAATCATAGAAATAAGACAATCAAAGATGAAATTATTCAATTCATTCAATCAATAATTAGGGTTCATCAATATCTAAATAGGATACAATTAGTTCATAATAGAAATTAAAGATAAAAAATAAAAGAGAGAAGAAATAAGAAAACTCAAACCATCCATGGATGATGTGTAGAAATCTCCTCCTCCAATCCTTGATTTCTTACTTCAAATCTATACAAATATGCATCTTTAATCTTTAATTTACAATTAAATCTCTCTAAAATTAAAGT
Organism: Vernicia montana; assembly: GCA_949750685.1. Classification (NCBI taxonomy): domain Eukaryota; kingdom Viridiplantae; phylum Streptophyta; class Magnoliopsida; order Malpighiales; family Euphorbiaceae; genus Vernicia; species Vernicia montana. The sequence continues at coordinate 10,390 of CATKHJ010084819.1, read as the reverse complement.
TCCTAAACTATCTAAGACCCTAGAAGAACCTAAAATTCCTATCCAAAAGGCTAGGGTTTCAAAACTCCTAAAAGCTCCCCTTTTCTATTTTCAGAATCGGGCTTTATCTCGGAAAATTGAGTTGGTACGCCCATAATTTGAGTTGGTACGCCCGTACCAACATGGGCGTACCCTCAATTGAAGCTACTGTGTGAATTTGGTCACCATGGTACACCCACAAAATGAAATGGTACGCCCGTACCATTTGTGGGAGTACCATGGCCTTAACATTCTGCCTTCATGGTATGTCCGTACCTTTTCTGAGTGTAACTTTTGAAGTAAATATAATTAGGCTTTGGTTTCTTCATATAATTTGTATATATTTTTCTTAGCTTTCCAAAGACACCTAATTTTCCTCAATCGGACATTTGTAGCTCGAGTTATGCTCAAAATACTCCAATATGTCCAAAGCTGTCAATACACCAACTCTGCATTTGATCTTCAAAATATTTCTTCAATTCTCTCCCAAGGTGTACCGAATTAGGCTTTATGATCTTCATAACTTTTGTATATCCTTTTCTTATCTTTCCAAAGACACCTAAATCTCCTCAATCGGATATTTTTAGCTCGAGTTATGCTCAAAATACTCCAAGGTATCCTGTCTTCATGATTTCAATAACTTTGATTCATGGCCTCCTAAAACATGAAATGCCTATAAACAAACTCTGAAAAAATACTAAACAAAACAAATCAAACTCAATTTAAGGATAAAATACATTAAGAACAAAGGGTAAAATGTATTCAATTAATCACTTATCAATATACTGCCATACTTGTGAGGCTAGGTGATTCAATGCTAGCTTACAAGGATGGCTTTGTCTCACAACTCATCATATGGGTTAACAATTTAACAATGGTTCACATGGTTCAAATAGCAAATGAAACAATGAATAGGTTTATAACACATGAAAATTGAGTATTCAAATAAAATATAATTAAAATGATTCATTGGATTAAATCATAAAATTTAGCAAAACTCAACAATTGAGGAGCCTTTTGTCACTAGGAGTGATCACTAGGGACGGACCTCCTTATGAGCGATCACTACGAAACTGACCTCTTTTATGATAGGAGTGATCACTAGGAGACCGACCTCCTTCATGAAATATGTGGTAGAGGCTAATTATTACGCATACCCTCCTCATGATTGCATGAAATTGATCGGACTTCACGTCTAGGACAATTTACCCATCTTAGATAGGGGTCGGATATTATACCTTATCCGTTGGGTTACACTATACACAATGTTTGATGTATTACCCACAGCAATTAAGAATTTCTGCTTTAGGACTCGTGGTTTTCTTATGTTCATATGAAAAGGAATTTCAATAGACACATGTTTAATATGATAAGTCCACATGAAACTCATGAAAGAATCATCAATTATTTGTTAAATAAAGATTTCAGTATAATATATCATATAAGGAAGATTTGGGTCACATAGTTTTCTTATTCATATGGGAAATAGCAATTTAAAAATAAAGGGATTATAGATTCTCATGAAGTAAATATGATTCAACATTTGAATGGTATTTGGGTTCAATGATTCATTCACATACTCATTCTCATAGTAGTTTAGCAATAAATTAGGCTTTAAGCCTTAGGATAACAAATACAAGAATAGTAGTATATTTTCTACTCACCTTAGCCAAAAAGAATGCTCTATTATCTTTTGGAAGACTATCTATCACATCAAACATTGGTGATCATCACACCCACCTCCCTCTTCATCTTGCCTTCTATGAGGAACTATACACATACACATACATAATAGCAATTAGATTAACTCTTGCTCTTAAATCTCTATATATATACTCTACACATGATTCCTCATCCTAATCTCACCTCATGCTTAAACCCTTATGAAGAAAATAGAAGAAATGGAAAAGAAATCCAAAACCCTAACTTACCTCTTCCAATAATTGCTTCAATAATGGTGAAGAATAATGAGCTCTTTTAGCCCTAGATTCCTTGGAAGATGCAAATGAAGCAATAAATGAAGTCTCTTGGTACTTAGTGTAAATGGGTTTGATGATTCTCTTAATGATTTAGGGTTAAGGAGTAGTAAATAGCATTAATAAACTAATATGGGGCTTAATTTCCTTTATATAGCCTTACTACACTGTTCAGCCTCGATAAGTGTAACGGGCGTTACTCATAAGTAACGGGTATTACACTACACTATTCACACTACTATTCTCAGTTCCTTCATTGGCGTTACTCATTGGTAACTGATGTGAATTTTTCTACTGTTTGAAATTTCATTTCTTATTAACCACTATTACACATCCTTCACCACTGTGAACCTCAAGTAACGGGCATTACTCCATTTCAATCAGCAAACTTAGAGAAACACACAAGTTATAAGTCCGAAGCTCAAAACATAATTCTCATATACACATAAAGATTCAATCTCATACGTATACACATGATCAATAAGAAGTTTATTTGAACTTCGGATATTACAAGTGGTAAGTGCATATAAAATCTATACAATTAACCCAAGATCAAATTTCTCCTCCCCAGTGTTAAAAAAAACACTGGACAATATTTACTGAAAACTTAATCAATAACCTTATCACAATTAAAGAAAAAGATTCTACCGGTAAACCAAATGGACAAAAACTTTGTTTGATTAGAACTTCATTTAAGGATGTCTATTTGGGGAAAGAGAAAGGGAGGAACTAAATACATAAATTAGCAGAAATCTCTTAAGAGGCAAATATTATCCAACTATGCTGGACTATTTCATTGCCTCAATAATGAGATCACATTTCTAAATTTGCAAATCCATAAATCCTACTTCTAAAAGAAAAAAAAAATGCCATAAATTCTACCAACTAGATAATATCCACACTACTAGATATACTAACCATAGAGTACTGACAGGTTCACAAAATATTCCATCTTTTCTCCAGTGCACAACGTATGTGTCTCAAACAAATTCTAGCGCTCAATGGAAGGTCAGAAACTGTAAGCACAAAAAACTATTATGAAGGTATTCAATAAAAGATAAGCAAACTAAATATAATAAAGGTTTTGTAACCTCACTTTTCTTTTTCTAAAATTCTATTTATGCTTGAAACTTTCTAGAAACATCCTTAACTTCACATGTAAGATAAATAGTAATATAATAGGCTCACAATCAAAACAAAGGAAATGAATAGTCAACCATAAAACATCACGTACACACCAAGTGTCATTCCCAATTCTATTTCTGAATTTTCGTTGCATATAAAACAATTAGATCAATTACAATGGACAGGTTAGAAAAAAAGAGATCTCCAATATACTCTTGAACACATATACCAAACAACACCACTTGATCTTCTTCAAGACAATAGTTAGATAACTAGATGCAATGTAAAAGCCATTGAAGTTCAATAATTGTTACAAATTGAATTCAAAACCCCCTTTGCTACTTCCACTTTCTAAATTGTGTTGAATCGTTCCAAAATCATACTAAGCTTTTCTCCAATCTTGATGATTAATGTTGCACATAAAGTATGACAGTATTGAGCTATGCACCACATTAATGTAGGTAAATTGCACCCATCGTTACTAAACTTGACTCTTAATTCTATTGCAATCACTAAACTTCAATTTGTTTCAATTTGGTATTTCTAACCTCATTCCAACAATTAGCTTGCTGGAGTGGTGATGTGGCAGTTGTCTTATTTTTTTAATTTAAATTTTTTCTCATGGGACCTACTATACTATTTACATATCTTTTTGTCCCACCAATTGCCTAAAAACCTTTACTAATAGACTCCACCATCCAAGTTAACCCCTCACTTCACCCGTATTGCTCTTTCTTCCCTCTTTGCATCTTTTCTTTCTTCAAATGTGAGAAATATTCCACCCTCTGAAACCCTAACATTAATTTAGCTTTTTCATTTTTGTTATAAAGGGCAAGATTTTAAAGAAAATTTAAAATCTTCCTGGTTAACCCCTAACATTAGTTTAGTTTACACATAATAATATTCCTAGTTACATAATTGAAAAATCTAGCCTATTGGCTAATATTTTGGTCTATTTATTCTCTCTTTTCAATGTTCTCTATCAAATCTACAACCTAATTTAAGTTTAGGGTTATTAGCTAAATTAACATGAGTATTCATCTTAACTACATCACACATTCAAATGGGCACTAGACATCTATGGATATATTATATATAAACACTATTGGCTAACAAAAGTAGGCAGCTATGCACACACGGGGGCGGGTGTAATGAAAGAATTTAAAATCAATATAAGTAGAAAGACATATAACCTGATATAAGATCATCAATGTAATCACAATTGATTTTACTATGAGCCATTACACCAACCTGAGTAGATAAATCCAATTGTCAGACAAGATGAAGTACCATACATAAAGGGGAAAAAAAAAAGATAGGAGGAAAACATACCACAAAAACAAGATCTTCATCATACTTGATTCCACTCACATAATCTCGTAACTGAACTGCCTTGTTTGAACTAAATGAAAGACCTGAAGTAACAATGGACTTTTATCTCAGAAAAATTTTACAGAAGAACTCAAAACACTTATAAAATTATATAATAAAAGGCTTACCTATCTGGCGTCAATTTAGTGGTAAATACTAGGTCAATAGGTTCTCAACCAAATTCAAAAGTTTTCCCCGCTTACCTTTAGCTTTGATATTCAAATTTTGCAATAACTCAAATGCAGTGTTGTTCATAAATCACATAATATAGCTTAATGAAATATGATTAAAAGAGTATTAAAAAATAAAAATGATGAAAGCTTAGTTCTGTTCAATATCTCTTCCTGATAAGCTGCTTTAAGCCCACCCTTAACTAGGGGTGAGTAAAACCAAACCGAAACTGAAAAATTGAACCGACCGAATCGATTTGGTTCAGTTTGGATTTTGTTAAACCAAATTAAACTTTGGTTTGGTTCGATTTTGGCCAAAAAAAAGTTCGGTTATAACCGAGCCGACCGAAGTTTTAAAAGTAAAAAATATATATATATCTTAAATTCCTAATTTCATTAACCTAACCTAGCCGCCTATGCTTGTCTCACTCCCTCTCTCAACTCTTTGCCTCTTTCCCTCACCTCATTGTCTCTCACACTTTCTGGACTCTCTGCCTCTTTCCCTCTCTCTCAAAATTCTTTCCCTCACCTCACCAGTCGTTGTCATCCGTCGAGCCTCTCCCTCTCTCTCAAATCAAAATTATTTTATTCACCATCTCTCTCTGCCTCTAGGTCTTCGCTTCTTTGACTGATCTGGGTATTTATTCGTCGTCGGTCGTTCGTTCTTCACCAAATAGCTAGGTCACCGCTCGCCGTTCGTGGTGCTGGTCCAGACGCCGTTCACAGTTGGGTGTTCAGGTCAGGTTTTATTCATTTGTTTTTTTTTTTTTTTTTTTTTTGTAATTTTGGGATTCACCATATTCAACAAATATAAGTTGATATTAATTATAAATTAATTAAAAAAATTGCTAGTTTTGTTGCTTTCTTTTGAACCTTTGTGAAATTTTGCTTGATTTATTCATTTGCTTGTTTTATTGTAAAATTATAAATTAATTTTGATTGTTTTGAGCCTCTGTAACTGTAACTATGTATGTTTTTATGTGACAGTGCTCAATGTTTTTGCAAGAGAGTTAGTATTACAAACTTGAAAATTCTATTTTCTTTCTTTTGCTAAAATATATATATATATATATATATGTGTGTGTGTGTGTGTGTGTGTGTGTGTGTGTGTATAATGCTTGAGATACAGATGGTACTTGAATAATGGCTTGGATTGTGTGATGAGAGGATTAAGAAACAAGCTTTTATTTTATCGGGTAAGCATGAATTTATTCTTTTTAACAATTACATTTTGATTTTATTCTTTTTTTTTGTAAATGATTTTCTTTTTTTTTTTCTTAGGATCAATAATATTGCACTAATTCTGGGTTCAGTTCCTTAGAGAAAAAAGAGAAGCCTATATTTCTCAATGAATTAAGCAAATTGTGGGATTGCCAGAAGGGGAGATTTTCATCCTTCAACACATTATTGATTGATGATTAGCCTTACAAGGCAATCCTGAATCCTGTAATATATAAATTTCTTGGCTGGAGATAAATTTTTTGTTTAATTTATTAATTCAAGTTTCCATTTGTGTTTTCTGATTTTAATAATTTTGTTTTCCTGCAACCTCACACTGCCTTATTTCCTACTGAGGGTGTATTTGGGATTGCTGTTAGGGGTTAAAAAAACGCTTTTAGAATTTTTTGATTTAATTGATTGATTTTATATTTTTTTTATAAACTGCTTTTTCAAACCTGCTTCTGGGAAAAATATCAATTTACCTGCTTCTGAGGAAAAATAATTTTAAAAAGCAATTTTAAAAATAATATAAATTTTTTTATTGAAAAGCGCTTTTGCAAAACTCAATCCCAAACAGGGCCTGAATATAAGGCAGACTATGTTAATGATACTGCTTTAGGTGAGAAAACATGTTACTATATTCTTTTGTTTTCTTGTGTAAACACAATATATAAATAATTGTCTGATACGCATGTCATGTGTTAACTTTGATCCTTTCTTTTGATCTTTTAGTTTGATAAATATATTGAATTAATTATGTTTTCTTCCAAATTTGTATGAATGAAATATTGTGTTATCATCATATGAATTTGAGATGGATGGATGAATGGATGCTTTTATATAACTATAGATAGATCGATGGATGGATGGATGGATGAATTATTGTTTTGAGATGTAATGATTATTATTTCTATCAAATTCATTGTAGGGAGAGGAAGGATTTGCCAAAGTGGATAAATTCATTAGTAATAATTTATATTTTTATTATAATTTTTTTGAATAAATAAAATATAAAATTTTATTTTCATCTCTAAAGTGATGATCTATAATAAATATATAATGTTATTTTTTTCTATTTCCTTATTAAAAGCTGTAAAATCAAAATTTACTTGAATTTAATATCAAATTTATGGGGGGGGGGGGAAAGCCCAAGCACCAGTAGCCCAAATCGAAAAATCGAACTAAACCAAACCAAACTTTTTCGATTCAGTTCGGTTTGAGAAAAACATAATTTCGGTTATTTTGATTTGGTTCAATTTTGAATCGAACCTACCGAATGCTCACCCCTACCCTTAACCTTATCTTGTGATAATGATATTCGCCAGTCTTTTCCTTTTCAATTTGTTGTTGGCTTTCCATCTAGCACTATCTTGCCTTACTTTGATTGGTGACCTTTCCTATTTACTATCATTTTTAGCTTACATTTCCTTTCTAGCTCTCTCTCAATAGGACAAAAATATATATATTTTTCTTCCTTTTCCACCTACCTTGATTATCAAGGTGGGCTCAACTATTTTCTAACATTAAACATTCATTGAGTGCATTTCATGCAACACTAAAAAAAAAAGAATTTTTAAGTGTCTAACAAAGAATTCTATAAGCACATGTTATGCATCTTGATAGTGTTAAAAAACAAGATATATCAGTACTCATTAAATTTATATATGCTAAGTTTAAAAAACAAAAATAGAAAAGAAAATAAACAAAACAAAACAAAAACGTGCATAGTTTTATATGCTACACATGTAAATTTTCATTGTTCTTCCACGAATTTAAAGTAACCAAGTGCACTTATATGATATAGGTTATCTATGCTACAATTAGAAATCAAACAATGACAAAAGTACTTACCCAACATGCTACAAAACCTTCTTAGAGTTCTTGGTATAAAAGCATTTGGTTCAACTTTAATCAGCACCCCTTCATTAGTCTTAATATATACTGCTCTTAACCTATCAGCCATACAAAGTCGACTATCTATAATTTCACAAAGAGCCTGAAAGATATCAAACATTCCCTATAAGTAACAACTCACGATTAACATAGAAAAATTGTTAGTTGAACTTATATAGTGATGTCTAGGAAAAAGTACAATTTTTACTCGAAATAATTCAATAAAAAAAAATCAAACACATAATTAACAGTTTCAAGAACATAAAACTTGTGTTTTTATTTTTCAAATTTTTTGCTCAACAAAAAGAGAAGGTAGTTTGAGACAATAATAAATCCATCCCGAAGCAGGAAAAATTCAAGCTCAAAACTTTGATGGAGTAAAGGAACAATTTTTTCATTCGAAGAAAGCCCAACAAATTGAACATGTCAGCACCTCTACTGTCACGACCCGACTTTTGAGCCGCGACGATCCTAGGGCATGGGTAGGCTTAAGGCCACCGAAAATCCATAGGAACCTCATTGATCAATCAATCATCTATATCCATATCATACATTCTCCTAAGATCAGAACCAAACAATTATGCCAATCTTTTCCCATCAATATCATTCATAATTCAAATGAATTATCATCTCATAATAGTTTAATGTTAGAAGGCCCAAAAGACTGTTTCTATTACATATACTATTCAATACATTTCCATGAAGCATCTAAATTTGAATAATCATCTATACAAAAAGATTTAATGGAAGATGAGTTATTACATTAATCACTTGAGTGTCCGAGGAATGGAGAAGAAGAACGCCTTGGGAACTTAACCGATAAACTAAAGCTCACCTGAAAAAAAAATATAATCGATAATGAGATAACGCAGTGAGTAAAGATTATACTACCATAACCTGTGAATCTCGGTGATTCAAGGTCAGTTTACAATAACGGTTCACGGTTCATGTCAATCAATAACAATAAACAATCGGTTCAATAATAGCAATAAACAATAGGTTCGGTATCAATCAATATTCGGTTCCAATTCAATATCCAATTGTTTCAATAATATCAATCGATCGGTGTCAATATCAATAATAACAATAGGTTCAATAACAATAAACATTTGGTTCCAATTCAATATCCAATCGTTTCAATAACATCAATCGATCGGTGTCAATATCAATAACATATCATGGATAGCAGAATCAATCAATACAGTACAATATCAAGTAACTATGTCTTAACGTTCTTCTTATATGGTATTATGCTCAAAGGCACTACCGAGAACTGAGGCATAGCACTTTCCAATCATATCACTATCGAGGTAGAGGCTCATCTTTTCGGAACATACCTTCATCTCTACGCAAGATTGATCAGATCTTACGGCTAGGGCAACAAGCCCTCCCTAGCTAGGACATGGATACTTACCTCTATCCACCGGAGTATACACTGTGCACAATGCCTGATGTTTTACCCCACATCAGAATTAGGGAATTCTGCTTTTGGGTTCAATAATTAATTAAGTATACAATGATCATGGTGTCAATAAATCAATAAGTATGGTATCAATGAATCAATAAACAATGAATCAATGAATCAATATTCATGGTATCAATCAATATCAATAAGATTTATCAATTTGGGTTCATGTATCAATAAACAAGGAAATCAATTATCAATTATCATTAGAACAATTTGGTGGTTATGAAAGAATGAGGCATTTTAAGCCTTAGGTTTCAAACACAACCATAATAGTATAATAATCACTCACCTAAATCAATGTAAATCCCAAAATAGCTTGCAATCAAACTCTAGAGCAAGCAAATGTGGTGGTCACAACCTCCATTATCATCATCTCTTCTATTTCTATGAGAATCTATAAAACCCATATAGAAAACAACAATCATTCCAATAATCTTATATCATATGACAATGCTAATGATGCTTAATTAATAATGCTCATCATGTTTACCCTTCCCAATCTTGCTATAAACTCCTATCTGTTGAAAGAAATTGAAGGAAGAGAAGAAACCCTAACTTACCTTCAATCAAAAGCTTGAACAATAGGAAGAGGAAATAAATCCAACAAACCTAGATCCTCTTGATGATGCAATAAATATGTTATCTTGGAGTTAGTATAATGGATCTTGACCTTATAGCAGCATTTATGGAGTTTACTAGAGGTTTGAGACGATAGGAGCTGAAATAAATGAGAAAAGTTAAGTTTTTCTCGTTATGGGTCCGCTGCTCCTTTTATAAATCCCGACATTTGAACGAGCGTTCACCTTGGTTGAACGCGCGTTCATCATAATGAGTGAGCATTCATCATAAATGAACGGGCGTTCATGACAAGAACTCAAAAACTTCACTGCTCACACAGAAGGGTCTTGAACGAGCGTTCAATTATCTTGAACACACGTTCATCATGATGAACGAGCATTCATCATGCATGAACGTGCATTCAGGCTAAAATCACAAAATCTCCACTATTCACACAGAGAGCTTGTGAACGAGCGTTCACATAAGTTGAACGCGCGTTCATCATGATGAACGAGCGTTCACCACGAATGAACAGGCATTCAAGCTAAAATGCCATAAACTTCACTATTCACACAGAGGGCTTTTAAACG
>CATKHJ010084790.1:0-10432 GCA_949750685.1 Vernicia montana | reverse complement strand
TATGCCTAACCAACAAATTAAAGATGTTGTTGTAAAGGTTTATTTTTGGTAGATTGAATATTTTTAAATAGAAAAAATGATGGCTAAAATTTTGATTTCTTAATTTTTTATACAGCCATTTAAGTATTTGATAATTAAATTACTATTGAAATGACAAAATATATAATTTATAGTAGATCTTTCTATAAAGTTTTCTTGGCACTATTTGATGATAAAAAAATAAATTAAAAATTAAAAAGAAAATTGTTGAGAAAGAAATGTAAGTATACAAAAACAAAATGAGTTTAACCTGAAATAGATTTTCCCTCTGCAACTTTTGAACAGGAAATCAATTATGCAGGTAAACATCCAAAAACGGAAGAACATCCAAATAGTATCAGAAAGCATGCTTCCACTCTCACTATCTACCAAAGCCAATCTCATGCCTGTTTGTACTATCTTCTTCATTTTTATTTAGTTTTTGTTTTTGTTTTTGGGGTTAATTACTTTACTACTGTGCTATTTTCCTTTTTGTTTTTCAATATGACTATTTCCTTCTCTGTCTTTTTCTTCCCCCATTAACTGATTGTCCTTTCAATCAACTGCCCTAACTATATTTAATAAACAAAGTTAATTTGTCATAGTAAAATCACTATTTTTTTTTTTTATTATCAACAATTACATCAAATATTATAAATTCAATATGGATAGAAATAAATTCACACGACAATAAAAATTTAACCCTCAACAATAGCCAATCTAGCTAAAGCATCACTGACAATAAAATCAAATTCATTTATGATCTGTTTGAATGTCAAAAATTTAAAATTTAGATTTGTATTTGCGTTAAATTTTTTATTTGAGTTATTAATATTAAATGGATTTGAATTTGATTCAAAATATCTAATAAAATTTATCAAGTTTAAAAACTTAATATTTCAAATTTTCTTTTTTACATAGTTATTTCAAATATATTCTCTCTGTATTTAACCTAAAATCTCTATTTTTTTTCAAATTTCAAATTTTTTACACTTTTCAAATAAGAAATTTATAAATTTATAGATTTCAAATCATAGATTTGAAATATAATATTCAAAATTTAAATTTCAAATTCAAATATATATATTCAAATGCAACATTAAGTATTATGATTAGTATTCTATTAGCATTTTGATGCCAATCAAATTCATTTATTATTGCTCATCAAAAAATGATTTTCCTCAAAAAAAAAAAAAAAAAAAGTGAATTAATTAAGTATTGTGAGCCAACCATATCAAGTCAAATTTAAAAAAATAATAAGGGAAAAATAACTTAAGATGGAAAAAAAAAAAAAAAGATTTTTAGAAAAGAGAAACCAAGGATTTTTCATGTGAATTTTGTGAATGAATGGGATTTAAGACTTTGAGATTTGATTTAGAGAGAGTAATTGAAATTATTTTTTGTGTTTTTATAATTGCAATTTTATTTTTCTTGTCTTGGATTTTGAAGAGATGGATATCAAACAATAGAGATAATAACATTATGTTTGTATCATATTTTCACTTTCATATTCAACCAAGGCTAAAGAATTTATGTCAAAAATAAAAAAATAAGAATAATAATAAGAATATACTAATATATCATTAAATTATATGCAATTTACGTATAATTTCGAATTTGCATATTCTCTCAATACTTAAAAAAAAAAAAAAAAGAATCTAACAAAACCCTTTCAAGTTCAATGTTCTTATATATAAACTAGTACATTCTACAGAAAAGGATGGAGCAGAGAGCTTTACAGTGTATAAATTCAGCAAATTGTGGATAAAAGAAGTTCTTTGAACAATGAGAGATTAGAATCCCAATTGGGATTTCATTTTTATCTTTTTAGAGATTTAATTGCCATTAGAAATGCTTAAAGAAAGAGAGAAAAAGATGTGTTGATGAGACTGACAGAGTCAATGGATTCAGAAATTCCATTCACGGATCAAAACAGTACTTATTGAATAGATGCATGAGAGAAAGAGAGGTCATCACTGCAAAAGATTGCTGGGAAAAAGAAGAAATGTAATTAAAAAGCATAAATGTCCAAGAAGATTCTCATTTCTCAGGGTCAAGGGTTCAACAAAAGTTAATTTCTTTCAAGTATTGGGTCTTACACTTGCCCTTTTTCCCTTCAATAATTAAATTTTTAGTATCCAGAAGCAGAGCTAAGCTTTGGCTCAGTGCCTGCTTTCTGAGAATCCAAACACAGAATTATTGTCATTTACCCCACATGTAGGCAAGCTCAGTTATGCCTCAAAAAGTTATGAATATGACATATGCTTGGCCTCCCTCAGTCAATGCAAAGAAAACCCATTTTATTTCTTTTCTTTAGATGTCAGGACAGGTCCCTTAAATTATCAAACTGAATTTTGGTACACAATTAAATTATCTACCCAATGAAAAGGTTCAATTTTTAATTGCTTTCTTTTTTGGCCATATGGTTGTGACTTGTGAGATCTCCAATAACTGTTTTTTTTGGCCAAGAACAAGCAAACTCATTAATCATTTTTAACTCATTATGTATTTACTTGAATCAAATATTAAGGCAAAATTCAATTTCAAAACCAAATCCATTAAAGCTGGAAAAAAAGGGGCTAATTTCAATAGTGCAACCCAAAAATTTCCATGTATAAAGAAAAAGAAATGAGCCCACCACTAGAATCACTCTACTCTATTGACCATTCATGTAATGTTGTGGCAGGGGAAGAGAACTGATTTATATTGTCGCTGTCGGTGGTGTTTAAGCAAACCCCAACCTCAACTAACCGTAAGATTCACAAGGCAATGGCAGGAAAAAAAAAAATATATATATATATATATATATATATATATATATATATATATATTTGAAGGGGAAAGAGAGAGAGAGAGAGAGAGTAAAAAGGAAAAAGAAAGGAAAAAAGGCCAAAACCATTAAAAATGAAAAAGAAAAATAGTAAAATAAAATAGAGAGAGAGAGACTCTTGGGGCTAGGGGAAGCAGGCATGTGGATGAGTGGGGGACACACCAAACTCATCAATTAAAACCCTTCGAAATAATTGAGTTTGTGACAGAAAAGAAAGAAAAAGAAAGCAAACCAAAAACCCCATCTCTCTCTCCACTTCCCACTTATATTTTTGGTACTACTGGACTGGGTTCTGCTCTAGTGTGGGACTTGGGTTGAGAGTTAGAAGCCAAGCAAAGGGGTGAAAATAAAGAAAACCAAAACCAAAAGCAGAAGCTACCTCCACTTCTCACAGTGCTTGGCCTTGGCCTTTCTTTGCTTTTTCAAGAAACAGAGGTCTCTGTTTTCTTCTCTCTCTCTAAAGAGTTGGTGAAGATGCCAAGACCAGGTCCCAGACCTTATGAATGTGTTAGAAGAGCTTGGCACAGTGATAGACACCAACCCATTAGAGGTTCTCTCATTCAAGAAATTTTCAGGTTCTCCTCCCTCTTTCTATCTCTGTTTGATGTGTTTGTGTGTTAGTATCTCTTTGTTGTCTTCAATTTTTTTTTTTGGCTTTGTATTTTGATTAGAGTTGTCAATGAGGTTCATAGCTCTGCAACTAAGAAGAACAAGGAATGGCAAGAGAAGTTACCTGTTGTTGTCTTGAGAGCAGAAGAAATTATGTACTCCAAAGCCAATTCTGAGGTAAAATTTCTCTCTTTCACTCTCTATTTTTGATCCTCTGACTCACTCTGTTACTCTCAATTGAAATTTGTTTCCCCCCCATCTGGTTATTGTCTATTGATTATGGAGAAAATAAAATGATAAGAATCAATCAATTCCTGTGAGGCTGAGTTCGAAGTTCTATGTTCTGGGTCCTAAGAATTCGAATTAAAGATTCAAACTTTATGCATTTATTCATTTTCTGGATTTAGGTACTGTTTTTCTATAATGAAACTTATGCTTTGGCTTCTAATTCTTGCATAGGCTGAATATATGGACCTTAAAACACTTTGGGATCGAACAAATGATGCCATTAATACAATCATTAGACGCGACGAGAGTACTGAAACTGGAGAACTTCTTCAACCTTGTATTGAAGGTATTCCCAGATTTTTCCTTTCTTTCTGTATTGGAAATTTTTGCTGTTTGAAATGATATTGACTTAATTTTCAGTAATTGATCTACTTTGAAATGTAGATTAGATTTGAAATTCTATTTTTATGATTTTATACTTGAAACTCAGATCCAAATTCACATTCATTTCAAATGATCATCTATCTAAAGAGAGAGATTTGACTATATATCATGGCAATTATTTCTCAAAGAATTTCTCTCAACATTTAACACAATGTGTGTAATCCTTCTCTTTTTATTTTAATACTGTTCAGCTGCTCTTAATTTGGGATGCACTCCAAGAAGAGCCTCCAGGAGCCAACGAAATTGTAATCCAAGGTGTTACCTTAGTCCTGGGACTCAAGATCCCAGCACTTTCTCACCTGGCATAGTAAATAACACCATCCAAGCAAATCATACCACCAGCCCACAATGCATGCCTAATTATTCAAACTTCATAAAACCCACAATCATGAACTCAACCCACTTGGGTTCTGAATTACAAAACCTTATTTGCCAAAATCTCGGTGTGACTTCTAACAAATTTCTCTTTGCAACTGATAACGGTTGTCTATCTAACTATAACCAATGTTTACCCATGGAGAATCATCCTGTGTCAAGCTTATGCTCAGTTTATCCCTTGTACTATGGAAGTTGCTTAGAGCCCCAGCAGCGTTTAGGAATTCTTCCTAAAGCTGTTCCTGGCATCTTGGAACCTGTCAAGGTGGGCATTGAGCAAAACCTTTTCTCCTGTAATGAGGATACTTTTACTCAAATCAATCAGAAAGATCTAAAAAATAATCCAATGGATCAACATGAAATTGGGTGTGATCTATCATTGCGTTTGGGCTCTCTTTCAGCTCCTTTGCCCAGTGTTCATAACAGACAGCTCCAGGATGTTGAAGTTGTTGGCACTGGTTGTTCTCAAGAGGGGAGTAAGTTCAACAATCAGATGGCAAAAACGGATAAGAAGGTCTCTTTCTTCTCTAGGGTCAATAAGGGTTACTCATTAGATTCATGTCCAAGCAAATTGAGTGAAAATGTTGGTGTAGATGCGGTAATGAAAAAACGCAAGGCAGTTTTTGGTCACCCTGTGGATGATCAGGCTTATTGTTGTAATGACTTGACTGGCAGAATGAAAAGTGTGGGTTCGTAGACTGACGGATGCTACATGACTGGCAGAATGATAAGTGCAGGTTTGTAGACTGACAGGCTTTTGCTTCTGTTTGTTTCTTCAAACTCTTGACATGCCTTAGTGATAGCCTTACTAAAGCATTTTTGGTAATTCAGCTGTACTTGGTAGTTTTCCTGAGTAATGCTAAGTTGCTTGCTGCAATGTTGTAAGAATGTGAGATGTAAATAACCGAATGTATATTAGAAGAAATGATCTTGAAGAAACTAACAGAAGAGGGTTGTGGTTTTGCAATGTGCAGAGAAATGTTTTGTGCAAAACTATGCTGATTTTAGAACCTAAAACGGCATATCACTAACTTATTTAACTTTTTGTTAATATTTTTTTACCTTTCAGGTTATTTGTGTTCGATGAAAAATTAAGAACAATAAATTGGATTAGAGAAAGATGAATGTATGGAAGCAGATTAACCGTAGGCTATTTTCAATTTTCGTGCTTCATTTGTGTTATTCATGAAGAAGTTAGTTAGGTAGGCAGTGTCACTGTTTTGTATCCAATTAGCTTAAGTTTTGCACTTACACATCTGAAGGCCAGTTCCTTGTTGCACTTGAGACTTGTATCTAGACTGAGGTATCTATTTGGAAAGGAGGGGCAAAATTGTGTCTATTCAGTAAACCTTAAACTTAACTATTAGAAGAAATAATTCTGGGTCATTAGATATGGGTCACTGGGCCCCCATTCTGATTGGTCTGGTTAAGAAGTGGGAAAGAAATGATTAATGAATAACTGGATAGGGGTTTTTGTTTGTGTTAGTGGGGGACAAGAAGGTGTCTCATACCAAATCTTACAATTATCTTGGATTTGTGCTCTGGGTCTGTGTTGTGGACCCCTTTCTATTTGATCTAATTAGCAAGGGGATAAGTCTTTTTGTTTGTACGAGTGGTGATTAACATTTGTAGGCATTGGGTGCCTATGAGCCCTTTTGTAGGGTCAGATTCTAAATTTCTAAGTTATTCTTTGCCTTTACCCTAGGTCATAGCTTTGTATGTGGGCCATTTGGTTTTTGCAAGTTTCTTTCTTAATAATTAGTTAGGTCAAAGAATATGGATGGAGGAGGTTCATTCTCAGAAATTTTAGCACTTTAATTACTTCAACTATATGATGGTGCTTGGGGAACTAGCAGCATCTTCAAGTGTGGGAGAAAAAGGTAATGTAATTCTAAAAATTCCTTAGGAATAACGTAAAAGGAAAAGTTATTAGAAGAGAAAGGAGAGAGATGATTGTTCAAGAGTTGCATAATTATATTTTATCTGTGTGTGAGAAAAACTAGATGGGAATATACATTGCATTTTTGTTATAATAAGCAATTGTTTCTGTCTCATGAAAACATTTATTCAGTCTCTGTGAGTAAACAAAATTATATGTGATGTACACAATTCAGCTACACTATTTAGCGAGACGAAGTAGGAGATGTCATTGAAGACGAGGAGGAAGAAGAACAATAGTGGAAATCTATCTGCAGTCTCTGGAGAAGAGAGAATGTAGAAACTTTTCCCTTTTTCTCTTCCTCCTCGAGTTCCTTGAGTGGTATGGCAGCAAGGAATCTTTTAATGAACTCTCTACAGCACTCTTTCCCTTTGCAAATTATCTCTTCACTTTCTTCCTCCGAGTCAGCCTCTTCTTTCGCCACCTTCTCATACATCATTGTCGACTCGTCAAACTTTAAGATGTATGCCTGGTTGCATCCCTCAAAGAGTCTCTCTCCTAATGAGTCGATGATATAATAAGCATTGTCATCTACCTTCAACACAAAGAAATGATCATTCCAACTCACTATATACACCTTATGATCATAATCTTCAGTTCTGCTACTTATGTCTTCCCATATATCATCAAAAGACTTGGCTCCTTTTAAGTTTTCAAACTTTTCTGGGTTGAATATCCCAGTGAATGACTTATTCCGCAAAATGTTCAAAGGTCTAAGATCTGCTTTTAAGACTGTTTCGAGATCGAAATGGTTATCAGGGAAGGAATTCATATAAGCTGCATCATTGCAAAGCTTTTGCCACTCTGAGGATCCTTCTGCTATAAGGCTATCAAATTGTGATGCTGTAGGCATAAACTCTTGGTTTGATTGGAGCCAGTGGGCAATGACTGCAACTAATGCTGCGCAGGCGCTCTCACCAGCAGCCTTTTCGCTTCTTTGATCAAAAGAAGCGAAGAAAACATTGGCTCTGAGTTTTGCTTGCCCATCTCTACTTACTAATTCTTTCACCTCCCAGCTCTCATCTTTCTGCAAATTGTTGCAATGTTTTTTTGCATTAGGCCTCATTGGAAATTATGTTAGTTCACATACAATATGAATAAAATTTAAGTTTAGCGATCAAGTACCTGTAATGCGTGGCACTTGTCGGAATTAACAACTTGAATGTTACCAGGCACATCATTGTCAGCATTAGGCTTGTCAATTACCGGGTCTTGTCTTCTCCTAGACAATGCAAAATTCCAGCGTTTCTTCTTCAATAAAGAGAGCTTGACTCTAAGGCGCGAGTTGCGCTGAGTCCAGAGAGTCGGAGTTGATCTGATTTTCAACTCTTTTTCTGCATTGTTGCCATTTTTGCCTGTTGTAATGGACTTGTTTCCAGATGAGTCATCAGAGTTGGATTGAGTTGACTCATCGGAGTCACAAGAACTATCTGGGTCTTCTTTATCAATATTCTTTCCACGTTGTGTTACACTATTTTCTATTTGAGAGATTCCTTCTTTATTATCAAACTCGGCCGAGTTTTGAACGATTTCTTCTGGTGGCTCAATAAAATTTCTAACCTCAGCGAAGCTCACGCTTATCTGTAAGAAACCAATAATTAATTCAAGGAAAAAATTCAAAAATGTAAGTCAAACATGTTATTGGGCAAATGCTATATGAAACGGTCAATTATTTATATAAAAAAAAATTGCTTACTATAATTAATTAGTTGATTGAATTTGTTTATTCATTATAGCTAAAATGTTTAGTTGAAATTTTCAGATAAAAATCATCTGAAATTAGGAAAATCCTTTTAATTTTTTCAGAAACAGAGCAATCAAAATGGATGAATTGAACTAATGAACCATCTCTAGAGCTAAAAAGTTTTGAGATCTCGAGTTGGAGTTTCAATAGAAGTTAAATTTAAAAAAAAAAAAAACAAAACAAAATTGAATAGAGCCATTGATCTTACCGAAAGAGTAGCTTCCCTTACTACTCCATGAATCTGCAAAGAAATGGGTAGCTTTTTCTTTATTTCAGAATCAATATTCGAAGCCAATTCTGCTAAATTCAATGAAACACGTCCCAACACAATCAATTTAGTCTTGCAATTGGCATCTTCACCCTACATATCAATACAATTATATAATAATACAAGAAACTATCATTAACCAAGAAATATTAACAACATAAATAAACGATAATTAAGCAAAATCAACAAAATATAAGAACTTACGTATAAAACTCTGAATGATATATCCCATGAACTAAAAGAATAATCATCTTTGGAGGTAATCAAGAAATTACAAATGTTTTCAAATTCCTCATCCCATTCAATTGCCTTCCCTTTTTTCAAGAATTTGTGAGAACTATAATTCTTTTGGCACTTCAAAACTTTATAAAATGGAACTAATTTAGTTTTAGGTCCTTTCCATTTCATTTCAACAGCAATTATTCTTTCATTTCCATTTTCTATATCTCCTCCAATTACTCCTTCAAGCTTCAATGACTTCACCTTCACATGTAACTTCTTCGTCGATCCCGGCAGCCAAGACGACAATTTCTTCATCTTAATTTTTTTTTTTTTTTAATTGTTATCTTCTTCTCTCCCTTTTAACGTTGTAACAGTGTATGTATTTATAATATGTTTTGTATAGACATATAAAGAGAGGTGTTAACAAAGAAAAACAACATTTGTTGGTTGGCAGTTTTGTGTATTTTGTATTTTCGACGAATGTTCATGTCCAAAAATGGAATTAGGCCCAGCTCTTTGTTTCTATGTAAGCATCCTCATTTTTAAGGATACAACCACAGTGAATAGAGTCGATTGAGCCGTTAGATGATTACTCTAAGCTTGTGTGGCAGTTTTTTATTGATGAAATTTGTAAACTTTCTCTGAAACGTTCTACATTGGATTATTTCCACTTTTGAGAAGCAGAGTAGAATGAGGTGGTGGGGAGATGACACGTCAACACGGATAGATGATTTCTAACACGTGGAGGGATAAATATGGTTTTTATATGCTGAGTTGTCTGCACTGGTTTGGTCCTGACCTTCGAAGAAAAGCAACTACTTGGTTCTTGACTTGCCACGTGGCTATGCAAGTCGTTTTTCACACGTGTGAAAACAAAACCGCCAACCTTGCAGGTGCAGTGTTAGACACGGGAATATGTCGCACACTGAGCTGTTTTACCAAACGACTTGCCGTTTAAATGGCCATTTAATTGGGCGGTTTGTCATTTTTCATATGTTGAAGGTCGTATGAACGACAAAGGAAAAGTTTACTGTCGTTTCAATATTGGGCCTAGTTTGGTTGTGATTTGGGCTTATATGGTTTGATTAAGTAGCTCAATGATATATAAGAAAACTTTTCCTAAATTTTATAATTGTAGTCATTTTTTTGAAAAACATAATATTACTATTGCATATATTTTATATATTTTTAGAATTATAAGCACGATCATTTTTAGGTCATGATGATGTCATTAAAAATTTTTTTAAAATTTTTTTTGAAATTTCACTTTATTAGGCTTGAATGGAAGCCACCCCTGATTTAATATAAACTCCATTAGATATATCACTATCTATTAAGAAAGGTTGTCTCATTGAATGAATAATATATATTTTGTTTTAATGGCCAAATCATTATATGAAAATAAGATTTTTGACATGATGTCCATGTTGGATAAGAAATAAATTTAAAATTAATTTTATAGTTTAATTAGAATTACATTTTTATTTTAATATAAATTGAGATAAAATCATATGTATGCGTGAACGAAAGGTAATATAAAAAGAATATATTATAATTCATATCTTAAATAAAAGGATGCTTTTGATCAATTTCTTATCAGATTATAAAATGGTAATTAAGAAGACTATTTTGGGGGAGGTCTTTTGTCAACTAAAGTTATGTAATTACTTTAACTTAATTTCCTCCTCTTTGGTGAGACTTGGAAGTTTAAGATTACCTAATTCATTTTTTATGTTAAAAGTTGATTATTGGTTT
>CATKHJ010084789.1:0-15329 GCA_949750685.1 Vernicia montana | reverse complement strand
ACACACCCAAAAGTAATTATCTTCCAAGCGTAAAAGGTTTACCATGATAATTAATTAAAGTGTTAATTAATTGATTAGTGGTAAAATGATTGAACTTGTAATTAAATTTACAAAGATCCTAGCATGTCCTGAAGTTTAAATCCGAAAAGATTTATTTATCAATTAAATCCTAATTTATATATGATATAAATTGAGAAGGATTAAATTAATTAAGTCTGTGGATTAATAAATGAATAGAATTAATTTTGAGTTTAAATAAAATAACACTAAATAGCTAAAGCCCATATGTAATATGGTGAAAGCTAGTTTAGGGGTTAAAGAATTTAGCTAACTCTAAAGCCCATATAATGTATTTAGGGGTTAGAGATTTTCAACAACACTAAGTCTCATATGATGAGTTTAGGGGTTAGAGAAAATCAATATCCCTAAAGGCTATCCATTGGATTTAGAGGTTAGTAATCTTCAAATGACCATAAGCCCATTTGATGTGGTTTAGGAGTTAGGAAAATCCATAACCCTAAAGCCTATGAGATAGGTTTAGGGGTTAGAGATTTTCTAACCAAGCTCATAAGGTAATTTCCATCTAAAGGCTCAAATAAAATATTTATTAAACCTAAAGTGTAAAATGGACATTTCATTTTTTCCTTAAAGTCAAATAAAGCAACTCAATTTCAAGTTGTCTTTTTTTTAGCTAAACAAGAGTTGTAAAGCTATAAAGGGTTTTTGATAATTGTTTTTGCAAGGTGTGACTATCACTATTCATCATCTTCTTCAAGAAAGGATTAAGAGTTGAGAGAAAAAGAAAAAGAAGAATAGTTCTTCATACTTTCTTATTCTTCATATCTAATCTTTTGTTCTTTGTGAAAGAACAAAAGTTTCTTGAAAAGACTTGAGCAATCCATAGCAAATAGAAGGAAATCCAAACACTCAAGGTTTTCTAAAGGAAGTTATTGATTTCATTTAGACAACCAAAGAGAGGAAATCAATAAATCCAAGGAAACCAAAGGGAGCTTGAAAGATATAGTTTGGTGTGGAAATTCTAGAGGCTTAACATTTGGGGAGCTCAAAGGAAAAGAAAAGATTAAAGTCTTTGGCTTCAAAAGGTATTTAGATTACCACTTGCTCTTTCTTTTCTTTACATATATGTTTTACACATTAATTAAAAAGATTGCTTGAATGTTTATTAGACACAACAATTAGGTGTTGTGAAATTTTAAAATATTTGAGATTTCAGCCACCGAGTAGTTTCCGCTACGCTTGCGCCCAATAATCCTTCAAAACTGACTTTGAATCACCAAGCTTCACAGGTTAAGGTAATATAATCTTTAGTCACTGTTTTATCTCATTAGTGATTCCTTTTTTTTTTCAGGTGAGCTATAGTTTATCGGTTAAGTTCCCGAGGTATTCTTCTTCTCCAATCCTCAAAAACTCAAGTGATTAATGTAAAGCTCAATTCCACATAATATTTTGTATAGATAATGATTTAAACACTTAGAAGCTTCATGGTAAATGTAATGAATGGTAAATATACTGACTAATATTCTTTTGGGCCTATAAGGCATTGTTGTGTTGTAAGATGATATAAGATATGTCTAATGATGAATGAATATTTGACTTATGAATGTTATTGATGATGTGAATTAGAATGGTTGTCTAGTTTAGATCTTGGGAGAATGTATGTGATTGGTTTACATGATACCGTGATGGATGATTATATGGTAAGGTTCCTACGGGTTTTCGGTGGCCTTAAGCTTACCCATGCCCTAGGATCATCACGGCTCAAAAGCCGAGTCGTGACAAGTTTGGTATCAGAGCATAAGTTAAAGTCTAGAGTAGACTCTAATAGGTTATATGAGTTGTATAGAGTAAGTAATACCATGAAGCATAGGAAGTTCCTTATTGTCAAATGAAGTCATCGTTATATGTAAATTTGCGTTATCCTTATGTGTTAAGAATTCTTATATAAGTTTATATGTTATCGTATAGATGACACCAAGAAGAGGACGTCCTCCTCTTCGCAAGGGACCACTTCATCCCAAAAGGAGAGCGAAATTCGATGCTGTGTCTATCCATGATGAACCACCGAGAAATAGAAGAAGAATTCTACAAGAGGAAGATGATTATGTGCCACCTCCTCAAGTAGATCCCATTAAACTCTTGAGGCAAGAGATAAGAGAATTGAGAGAGGAGAACCAAGCCCTAAAGGAAGCATAACAAGCTCCTCCTCCACCTCTTCCTACAGTGCCACCAGCACTTAGAAAGCCTAGAGCCCCTCCACATCCACAAGTCCCTATGTATGATAGAAGGGAAAGAAGAGTAATCGATGAAGATGGGGTTTCTATACAAGACTTTAAGAGACTTAAGCCACCAGAATTTAAGGGTGAGGAAGGTGAGGAACCTCAAGAATTTCTTGAGAAAATGGACAAGTTAGTCTGACGATTACCATGCTCTGATGCAAAGGTAATTGAATTAGTGGGTCTCCAACTTGAGATGGATGCATGGGATTGGTATGCTAGGGATGTAGAGGAGAGGTTGTATGGTGATAATCCTCCTACATGGGCTATCTTTAAGCAGGAATTCATGGATCAATTCATAGCAGAAGGGGAACGACATAATAGAGCTCTACAGTTCGAGCAGTTAAGACAGAAACTAGGGATGTCTGTTTCTGAATATGCTAGGGAATTCAATTGCCTTAGTAAATTTGCTCCCTATATAGTCCCTACGGAAGCTAGCCTAGTGGAGAGATTCAGAATGGGGTTGATAGCACCCTTATATAATGCTTTTCTCTAGGTAGATTTTCCAACTTTGGCTAAGTTAATTGATAAGGCCAAGTTGATGGAAGCAAGGCATAAGACAGAGAGAGCAGTTAGAGCAGAAAGAGACCAGAGGAACAAGAATAAGAATAAAAGGCAAGACAGTTAAGGTAGAGGAAGGGGGAACTATACACTGGAGCAAGCTTTTAAGGTTCCAGTTCCTTTATCAGTGCAGAGCCAATCTAGAGGGGGAGGCCAAGGAAGAGGCCAAATGCGTAGCATTTCTGTGGCTTCTGCACCGGGAAATTTCAGTATCTTGAGATCTTCACAGCAGGGATTCACTTTTCCCACTTGTCCTACCTGTGAAAAAAATCATATAAGTACTTGTAGGCTTGCCACTGGGGCATGTGTGGGTTATGGTCAGATGGGCCATTATGTTAAAGATTGTCCTCATAGAAAAGGACAATACAGTGCACCTACAGTCTCACAGCTTACAATTCAGATGGCTAGATCAGAAGCATGGAGTTCATATGGTCATGGAAGGGAAGCGGGCCAATCATCTGGTGCTCAACTCACTGCTAAAGAGAAAGGAAAGGGAAGAGTATTTGCAAAGAACCAATAGGAAGCCAGAGCAGCTAACACTACTTTTACAGGTACTATTCCTATTCAAGGCATTCATGGACGGGTTTTATTCGATTCTGGTGCCACACATTCATTTGTGTCACTGAGTTTTGCAAGGAAATTAGGGAAGAGTAGAGAGAAAATGAAAGTTCCTTTAGAAGTGTCTACACCTCTAGGGAAAGTTATAGATGTACATCATGAGTACACTACATGCATGGTAGAGATTGATGGGAAAAAGCTCCCGATTGATTTGGTTGAGTTAGAAGTACTAGAGTTTGACGCAATACTTGGCATGGATTGGTTGTCTCAACACCAAGCACATATTGACTGTCGAGAGAAGAGAATAGAATTCAAGAAGGAAGGAGAAGATGTATTTGTGTATCAAGGGGATAAAACCGACATTCCTTCTAACCTCATATTTGCAATTGGGGCTAGAAGATTTTTGAGGAAATGATGTAAGGGGTATTTGGCACATGTCGTGGATACACAGAATACTCCTATTGAGGTTCATTAAATACCGATAGTTAGTGAGTTTCTGGATGTGTTTCCTGATGAATTGCCAGAATTGCCACCTGAGAGGGAGATTGAGTTCCACATTGAACTTCTTCCAGGCATACAACTAGTATCTATTCCTCCTTACCAAACGGCACCTACGGAACTGAAAGAACTGAAAGCACAGTTGCAAGATTTACTAGATAAGGGGTTCATTAGACCGAGTAGTTCACTATGGGGTGCACCGGTCCTCTTTGTGAAGAAGAAGGATGGTTCCATGAGGCTTTTCATTGTTTATCAGCAGTTGAACAAGTTAACTATCAAGAACAAGTATCATTTACCAAAGATTGATGACTTGTTTGATCAGTTACAAGGGGCAAGTTGTTTTTCCAAGATCGACCTCAGATCGGGCTATAATTAACTCAAGATTAAGAATGAGGATATATGTAAAACTGTATTTAGATCAAGATATGGCCATTATGAGTTCACGATGTTACCTTTCGGCTTAACCAATACTCCTGCAGCCTTTATGGATTTGATGAATAGAGTGTTCAAACCTTTCTTGGATAAATTTATAATAGTCTTCATCGATGATATCCTTATTTACTCCAAGAATAAAGAAGAGCATGAAGAACATCTAAAAATTGCATTACAGACCTTAAGAGAGCACCAATTGTACGCCAAACTGTCGAAGTGTGAGTTTTGGCTCGATTGTATTTGTTTCTTAGGGCATGTAGTCAGCAAGGATGGAATCAAGATTGATCCAAAGAAAATTGAAGTAGTGTCAAGTTGGCCTAGACCTATCAATGTGATAGAGGTCCGTAGTTTCCTTGGATTGGCAGGTTATTACAGGAGATTTGTCAAAGATTTCTCCAAGATAGCTTCGCCAATGACCAAGTTAACTAGGAAGAAAGTGAAGTTCACTTGGGATGATTATTCTGAAAAGAGTTTTCAAAAGCTCAAGACATGTCTCATTATAGCTCCAGTGCTCGCATTACCAGAAGGATCAGAGGGATTTGCAATTTACTGTGATGCTTCAAGTGTGGGATTAGGATGCATCCTCATGCAATATGGGAAGGTGATTGCATATGCTTCAAGATAGTTGAAGAAGCATGAAATGAATTATCCCACATATGACTTGAAAATGGCAGCGGTGATCTTTGCTCTCATGATATAGAGGCATTACCTTTATGGTGAGAAGTGTGAAATCTACACCGATCACAAGAGTCTCCAGTATATCTTACGGCAAAGAGATCTGAATCTAAAGAAAAGAAGATGGGTAGAATTGCTTAAAGATTATGACTGTCAGATTCATTACCATCCGGGCAAAGCCAATGTGGTTGCGGATGCTTTGAACAGGAAATCAATGGGAAGCCTAGCTCATATTGCAACGGGAAAGAAACCGTTGGTTAAGGAGTTGAAAGAATTATTCAATAAGGGGTTGAAATTGGAGATTTCTGAATCTCAAATGCTTATGAAACACTTTCAAGTGAGGCCTATGTTGATTGATGAGATAAAGTCATTGCAAGACAGTGATCCTTCACTAGTTAAGCTAAAGAAAGAAGTTTAAGCAGGCCAAGCAATAGAGTTCCAGTTGAAAGATAATGTATTGATGCATGGGAATCAGTTATGTATATCGAATGTGGATGGATTAAAGAGAGGATAATGAAAGACGCTCATCAAGCTCTATATAGTATTCATCCAAGTTCAACCAAGATGTATCATGACTTAAAAGATTGTTATTAATGGCCTGGTATGAAGAGAGATGTAGCTACTTTTGTACCTTCATACTTGACATGTCAACAAGTCAAGTTTGAGCATCAAAAACTTTCAGGTCTTTTGCAAGAGATTCAATTGCCAGAATGGAAATGGGAGCATATCACGATGGACTTCGTAGTCGGATTACCAAGAACTTTGAGGGGTTATGATTCTGTATGGGTGATTATGGATAGATTGACCAAGTCAGCTCATTTTCTAGAAGTGAAGACCACCTACACTACAACTCAGTATGCTCAGTTGTATTTGGACAAGATAGTGAGCTTATATGGGGTGCCAATATCCATCATATCGGATAGAGGTACTCAATTCACATATAGATTCTGGCATAAGTTGCAAGAAGCATTGGGCACACAGTTGAACTTTAGCACTGCTTTTCACCCACAGACTGACGCACAATCCGAACGAACCATACAAACATTGGAAGATATGTTACGCATGTGTGTGTTTGACTTTGGTGGGAATTGGGATAAGTACCTACCTTTGATAGAGTTTGCTTACAACAACAACTATCATTCTACCTGGCATGGCACCATATGAAGCATTGTATGGTCAAAAATGTAGATCACCGGTGTGTTGGATGGAAGTTGGTGACAAGCATGTTGAGGGACCAGATTTGATTAAGAAAACTTCAAAGAAAGTGTCAATCATCAGAGAAAGATTGAAGACAGCATTTAGTAGACAAAAGAGCTATGTGAATCCAAAACAAAAGGATATTAACTTTTCTATAAGAGATCATGTTTTCTTAAAGATCTCTCCTATAAAAGAACTTTCTCCAAGGTACATTGGGCCATTTGAGATATTGGATAGAATTGGCAATGTATCGCATAGGCTAGCTCTTCCTCCAAGCTTAGTCCATATAAATCTAGTGTTCTATGTTTCGATATTGAGGAAGTATGTACCCGATCCGTCACATGTTCTACAACCTCAAATAATAGAAGTGAATGAAGACTTGGCTTATGAAGAAGTTCAAGTCACAATCATCAATCGTCAAGTAAAGAAGTTAAGAAATAAAGAAATTATAATGGTAAAGGTTCAATGGAAAGATCATAGTTTAGATGAATGTACTTGGGAGAGTGAGCAAAGTATGCTACTCAAGTACCCTCATTTATTTTCTATGTAATACTGTATATGCCATGTATATGTAAATTTGAGAACAAATTTTCTATAAGGAGGGGAGAATGTAATACCTCGAATGTTCATCTATGGACTTCTATTTGACAATATGAATGATTTACAAGTGTTATATCATATATATTGATGAGTTAGGTTGATTAGAATCGAGAATGGGACTTAAAGGTTTGAAGATCTGCAAGTGGAGTTGCAGAGTCAGAATAGCGGCCCCAATAAAAAAGTAGCAACCACGACAGGCATATCGCGACCGTGACAGTGGTCGCGATGACGACTTTGAACTCTTCTGCCTGATTTTAGAGAAGTGGCTTAAAGAGAATAGGGACCGCGTCATAGTGTAGCGACCGTGACTTGGACCATGAACAGTCACGTGAACAGTGTCACGTTGCGACCGCAACGTGATATTGCGATCCCTAAAGGAGAATCGTGACCATGACTTGCATGTCATGACCGCGACTCTCGTCGAGGTTAAAATCGAGAGAACAACTCTATATAAGGATTTAAAGCCACAATTTCATTTCTACCCGATTTTTTCTGAGTTCTCAAACTCATTTACTCTCAAAATTCTTTAAGTCTACTCCTTCTAACTTCAAAGGAGATCATTTATTGCATGATAAGAAGGATCTAGGGTTAAGAAATCTATTTCCTCTCTTCATTATTCAAGCATCTAAGTTAAGGTAAGTTAGGGTATTTGAGTATTCTCCATTTCTTTTCTATTTCTTTCAATAGATTATAAGTTATGATTAAGCTAAGTTAAGATAGCATCATTAGCATGATTAATTGAGTCAAGTTCATAGATTATGACTTAATTGCTATTTCTATATGGGTTTTCTGTAGATACTCCTAGAGATAGAAGGAATGATGATGATGGAGGATGTGACCATCACATTTGCTTACCATAAAGATTGATTGCAAGTTATTTTGGAATTTTCATTGATTTAGGTGAGTGATTATTATACTATTATGGTTGTGTTTGAACCCTAAGGCATAAATGTCTAATTCTTTCATGACCACCAATTGTTTTATTGATAATTACTATTCAAATATCCCATTTTATTGTATACATGAACCCAAATGATAATTCTTCTTGATATTGATTTGAAACCATGATTATTGATCCATTGATAATCTATGTTTATTGTATACCATTGTACACCTTTATATGATTGTGAATCAAAAGAAGAAATCCCTTATTTTGATGTGGGATAAAACATCAGGCATTGTACACAGTATACTCCGGTGGATAGAGGAAAGTATCCATGTCCTAGTTAGGGAGGGCTTGTCGCTCTAACCGTAAGATTTAATCAATCTTACGTAGTGGTGAAGGTATGCTCCGATAAGATGAGTCTTTACTTTGATATTGATATGATGAGTAAGTTATATGCCTCAGTTCTCGGTAATGCCTTTGAGCATAATGTGGATTAGAATGGTTGTCTGGTTTAGATCTTGGGAGAATGTATGTAATTGGTTTATATGATACCGTGATGGATGATTATATGGTAAGGTTCCTAGAGATTTTCGATAGCCTTAAACTTACCCATGCCTTAAGATTCTTGTGGCTCGAAAGTTGGATCGTGACATCCACGATCCATAAAGAAATGGTGGTGGTGGTTTCCACCTTAAAAATGACAACAGTTGTGAAATAATGGCCATATTGTTGTTTTTAGCAGCCGTAGTTTCCACGTTCCTATTTCATCAGTTCAGCAGCAAATAGTTCATTTTTTATGATAAACTTTGAAGAACATAGTAATCAACCCAAATCTAATTGAAAAAAATATATAATCGCATCTATTAACAGCAAACATCATAAAAATATGGTTCAAATATGATTCTCATAATTAGGGATTATAATTAATATTCTTGATACATTAGGTTAATGTGTAGTTTTGATTTTTTTTAATAATTAATAGTAAAAAATAAAAATAATACACGCATATTAAATTGAATGAGATTGTGAAAAACAAAAAAATAAATGAATAATTAGAAAGAAAAAAAAATTGTAATTCTCAAAAAACCAATATAATCAAATATCAAAGGGAACAGTGTTACCTTTAAGAATAAGCTGTGAAAGTAATTTTCTTCAATAATTTTGGAGGCTCCATTGATCTTTGGCATACTAAAGTTGAGTTAGGGTTATATATGTTGTTAGGGTTAGGATTATTTAGAGAATTATGTTTAAGAGGGCGAGCGAAAGAGAAATACTGAGAGAGTGTGGATTTGGTGCTTATGTACCCACTGGAACAGCTTGCTGGAAATTTTTTTTTTTTTTTTTTTTTTTCTAAGAAGAACAGTGTTTTCATTAATAGAGCTTTTAGCCCAAAACAATACAACAATACACCATACATTCAAATACACAGGGATGGCCCACCAAATAAATAGAAATACCCATCAGAGGGTTTTGAAACCAGGGTTTGAAGTCCACAACACCAAACATTACAGACTCTTAGTCTGTAAAATTAACGGCCCATTGGCCTACAAGGAAAATAAAATTATGAAAAGACCCCTGGCTTTGGTTCTTTCTTTTAAAAGCTTCAATGTCTTATGCCGCCTCTACCTCCGCTGTCCATGGCAAAGAGATGAGAGAGACCACTGTAAGGAGCAGGGGTTTTGCCTTCGGCCGATCTAAAAGAAAAGAGTACTGTGAAGACTTAAAACTTGCCCACCATTGGAAATAGAATCTGTAAGAAAGGATTGACCCCCTGAGATTGGTGATGAAGCTCTATTGAAGATGAAGATCTGATTTCCCAGTATCAATCAACAAGGCTCCAACACCGGTAGCAACACTTCCTTCCCCTTCCCACCATCTATGATTTAATCACTATTAGATAAATTAATTGCCCGATTTATCTTATCTTATTTGTCCTCTAAAATTTTATTATTATTTTACTTGATTATTATTATTATTATTATTACTTGGACCTCCGTGTTAAATTTTTATATATTGAAAATTTTAAAACATAATAATATTTTATTCCATAATATAAAATATGTTTTTTTTTTAAGAATAATAATAAAAATTCGATTTTTTTTAGAGTGAATAAAAAATATGTTTAATTATATATAAGTTGATATTTAATTATCTACTATTGTCACCAATTAATTTTTTCTCCTAACCATGAAAAAAAAATTAAAATATAAAACATATTTTAATGAAATAAAAACTACTACAATTTTATGATTTTTATTTATGGTATAAGTTTTAATAATAAATATAATTATAAATTTTTTTTATGATTTACACAATTTCATTTGTGAAAAAAAACACTTAGATACAAGATTTTATATTATATTTAATTTTCCATATAAAGCATTGTTTAAAAAATTATTAACGTGAATAATATGATTAATTACATTCTTAAGACAAATAGAAATATAACTTATTTTAGAATAATTATTATTATATAATATAAATCACCACTTAGGAAATAACAAATGCGGATCCCACAAAAATTGGAAAAACCTATTTTACCCTAAAAACAACATCGTTTTGACTTTTAATTTTAAAAAAAGAGGGGCACGACCATAATTTAAAAAAAAAATCAATTAAAAGAGTATTCATAAGAAATAAATTAAATTAATTTTTTTTCTAATTCAAATCAAATTTACAATTTATATATAGTCTTTGCTTCTATGATTCTCACTATATATATATATATATATGTAGTTTAAACTTACAAGTTACAATAGTGCTGCAAACTTATCATATGTTGTTGCCATTAAAAAGTCATTTGGAAATAGTGAGCATATCATCTCTGGCTTACCCTCACAAGAAATAGATACCTGTAAAAACAATATTTGTCACACCCCTCATCTGAAAATGCAATGGTCCTAGGGTATGGATAGGCATAAAGTCACAAACCACCCGTAGAACCCACAAATATAGCATTCCTCATTGCATCATTACAACTAATACACAGGTATATCCTCAAGATCTCAACCTGAATATATATATTCATACACATACATATATGCATCCTCATAGCAACATAACACCTTGCTCATATCATTTCATATCATAAGTTAATACATATAACTAGTCATTCAATATTGCCTCTAAGGCCAAAAAAATATATCTCCCTCACACACACATGGAGCATCTAGAATAACTTCAATACAAAATAATCAAATGAGAAATTACATTAATCAACTTGGTTCTCTAGGAGAAATGATGCCTGAAAAATCCAACCGATGAACTTCTATTCTCCTGAAAAAATGGAATCACTAATGAAATAAAACAGTGAGTAAATAATATACTGCCATACTTGTGAGGCTAGGTAATTCAAGGCTAGCTCACAAGGATGGTAGGGATCATAACTTGACAATTGATTTACAATATAGCAATGAAGTTCATATAACTCGTAAGAATCAATAACTCATCATATATAAGAATAAACATGTATATAGCTCATGAAAGAAATTATAACTCATAGATAGATGGATATAGAAATCACCTCGTAATATATTAGGAATAGAGACACTTTATTAGCATATTCCCCTCGTAATAAAGAATAGAGACCAGTTGGACATATTCTTCCTCGTAATAATAGTAAAGGTATAATTAATATACTTTTCTCGTAATACATGAAATGGATCAGATTTCACGTCTAGGACAATTTACCCTTTCTAGATACGGGTAGGATATTATACCCTATCCATTGGGTTAAAATGTGCACAATGTCTGATGATTAACCCATATCAATCGGGGATTTTTATACCATTAAAGGTTATCAACATATAGATAGAATAATAAAGGTTCCCATAAACAATTAGTTCATATGGTTCAAATAGTTCTCATACTCATAGACATATAACAATATATGGTTCTCATAAAAGATAATAATTAGCAAATGGCTAATTAAGAACTTATAAAGTTTAATGAAACATTATGGTTCAATAAAAAATTCTTATACTTTTCTTATGATGGCTCATACAAGAAATTAGGCATTATGCCTTAGGAATTCAAATAAAAGAATAGTAGTATATTTTCTACTCACTTTTGCCAAAAAGAATGCTCTATTATCTCTTAGAAGACTCTCAATCACATCAAATAAAATGGTTCTTCATAACCATCATGATCCTCATGATTTCTTCTAGGTTGAGCTATTAAAACATAAACACATATAATGGAGAATATATCAATTAATATCCTTAGAATCACTATATACATGCTAGACTCATAATTTCTAATCATATACCCTTCACAATGCATGGATTATAACAATGGAGAAGAACTATAAAGAAATCTAAAATCCTAATTCACCTCTTCAATAAAATGCTTCAAGAAATGGATGATGGAATGAACAAATGCAACCCTAGATCCTTTTGTTGAAGCAATCAATGAAATTTATTGGTATTTAATGTGAGTGAGTGAATGTTCTTTGAGAGAAAATGAGTTCAGAAACTCTGATGGCTCGTGAAAATGAAGTTTGGGGCTTTAATTCCCTTAAATAGAGTAGTTTCCTTTTTTGTCCCCGATGGGAGTTGCGGTCGCGACATGCCTGTCACGGTCGCGATATGCCAATCACGGTCGCGACACGTCACTATTCGCGTTACTATTCATTCTAGTTGCAATTTCAGGCATAGAGGTTTGCATTTTGTGTTACGGTCGCAACGTTGGATGCAAAATCAAGGTCGCGGTCGCGACACCAGTGTTGCGGGCGCGATTCTTGTCCTGTAGCTCCACTTAACAATTTAACCTTCCATCCATATGGAAATTCAACTTGATTCATTCATACACATCATATACCAACAGAATTTCATTCATATGATTACTGGAAATTCATACATATATTCAGGGTATTACAATATCCATGACAAAAAACAGCAGATTAAGAATACCAAAATTCTTGTCAATCGGATGTTGAG
The DNA here is from genome assembly GCA_949750685.1 of Vernicia montana. Lineage (NCBI taxonomy): Eukaryota > Viridiplantae > Streptophyta > Magnoliopsida > Malpighiales > Euphorbiaceae > Vernicia > Vernicia montana. The sequence continues at coordinate 2,691 of CATKHJ010084789.1, read as the reverse complement.
GAGTAGTCGACAAGTGATGAAGTCATAATTTTTTTTATGGGGGGTAAATTTCTTAGACCATAATTTACATCAAAGTGATATATATAATTAAGCCAATTTATATATATTTAAAGAAAATTTTCACCTAAAATAGGAGGCCAAATACAATATATAGCCAAATTTTTATAATTTTACACTTAAAATTTTTTGTATTTTGGAGGTTAGGATTGTAATTAGGCCTGAGCGTGGATATTAAAATTTTTTATTTGAACCGAATAATTGGACTGAAAATATCTAGAACCGAATCGAACTGTTGACTTTTTTACTTTCTCCGAACCGAATTGTACCAAGTGAAATATTTTAGCACGGTTCTGTATATTAACGTATATCTGAACTGAAAACTGAACCGAACTGTACCGAATTGAATTGGATTGAAATAACTAAAGTTTTTTAGTGTTTTATTTATAATATATAAGTAATGCCAATTGAACAATATATAGATAACACAAAAATTATAAGAATATACATGACATTATATCAATATCAAGATTATATCAAAAGAAAATTTAGATGAATTATAAATTTATAATTATAAATGTATATACCTCAATTGAATATAACTATTATTATTTATATGGTTTACTTAAATATTAGGTTCATTAAATTTGTATTAATGAAAAATTAGTAATATAATATGATTAAATTTTAATAATACTAAGATATAACTAGGGCTGAACATGGTTCGCTCCAATCTAGAGATTTGAAAATCCTTAGGATTGAACTGAACTTCGGATATTTGGATTTGAGAAGAACCAAAATCGAAACCGAAATAAAAAATCTCCGTATTGTATTGTCCCGAAAATTTTATTTAGGGACAATACAATTCAGAGATTGAATATTTCGGTTCCGGTCCAATCCAATCCAATACGAAGATTCAGAGAAAAATTATTCTCTATATTCCAATATTACGCTATCTATCTAACAAGATCATATAATACTAATTCCAAGTGTCATATCTCAAGTTAAAACAAAATATAATTCTCAAGTTAAAAGAAAATATAGAAAAGTTCAAAACCAAGCAAAACATTTAGGAAAAATTAAATTTGAATCCACTCAATCCTCCTCCCAAATTCACATAACAAGATTTTTTAAAAACCATAATAAGATCTCAGAAGAGTATAACATCTAATCTGGATATCGCCTTGGCAAAAAATATATATATATATATATATGGATATCCCAAAACTTTGTTGTAGATCAGTCCTAGCCTAAGCTACAAGTGTGCTGGCAGTAGTTGATTCGCTACACAACAACATGATTTGAATTAGTAACGTAACATTAAGGTTGTGCAAAAAAGAATTGACAGACAATATCATTTTCCAAAAGAAAAAATATGCAATAGTAGTTTACCTAGGCAATTTGGTATAATTGGTGTAGGCTTGGTGTGTGATGATAAAAGATAATGCATGGCAAGCCAATGCCATTATATATAGAAGATTTCAAAGTGGTTGTGTATGGTCAAATTCTGAATCAGAGTCTATATATGTAAATCAATAAGAGAAAAATTATATAATTAATTGGGAGTTGATTATAAAGTAATCTACCAAAATCCAATAGAAAGAGAATAGAACATAACAGAAAAATTATTGATTGAAGATAAAGTAATCTACTAAAATCCAATAGAACAAGAAGAAACATTGCATTTCATTAATAATTATTATCCTGGTGTACTTTCGAACTAGCTTAATCCATACAGATAGGTAAGATTAATCAAGTCCTACACTTAAATAGATACATGCAAGAAAAAATAGCTAGACATGTGTCAAATGTATTGAAAAATAAAAATAAAAAGGGATTTACAGAATAATCCCTAAGCATATGCCAACTCTTTCCTTAGCTCATTCATTAAGTTTCAACAGAGTTGTGATAGAGACCAGCTTTTAGAACTCGTGGATGTATTAAGAGGAGAAATTAATGTCTCAGCCCCTCACCTTCTTATGTTTTGGCCATTGGTGATGGAATATTGGGCGCAAGCGCAGCGAAATTGGTACATTTGTGAAATCTCAAACATTTTAAAATTTCACAACACCATGTGGTTGGGTACAATAAACATTCAAGCAATCTTTTAATTAATGTGTAAAACACATATGTAAGAAAAGAAAGAACAAGTGGTAATCAAATTACCTCTTGAAGCCAAGACTTTCAATTCTTCTCTTTTCTTTAAAAGCTCCCCAAGCGTGAAGCCTCTAGAATTTCCACACCAAACTTTCTCTATCAAGCTCCCTTTGATTTTCTTAGTTGTTCTTGACTTCCTCTCTTTGGTTGTCCAAATGAAATCAAGATTTATTTTGGCAAACTTTCGGTGTTTGGATTTCTTTTATGTTCTATGGATTATTCAATACTTTTCAAGAAACTTTTGTTCTTTCACAAAGAACAAAAGATTAGATTTGAAGAACAAGTAAAATGAAGAACACTTCTTCTTTTTCCTTTTCTCTCAACTCTAAACTCTTTGATGAACAAGATGATGAACAGTAATTATTCTTTACACAAAAACAATCATCGAAAACCCTTTATAGCTTTTACAACTTTTGTTAAAGCAAAAGAAGTCATTTTGAAATTGAGTTGCTTTTGACTTTAAGACAATAATGAAAATGCCCATTGTATCCTTTTGGGTTAAATGACAATTTCATACAAGTCTTTGGATGGCAATTA
>CATKHJ010084738.1:0-11304 GCA_949750685.1 Vernicia montana | reverse complement strand
CTTTTTGGTCCTCCAGGAACTGGGAAATCAACTATGATTGCTGCCATGGCTAATTTCTTGAATTATGATATTTATGATCTTGAATTGACCACTGTGAAGGACAATAGTGAGCTTAGAAAGTTAATGATTGAGACTAAGAGTAAGTCTATTATTGTTATTGAAGATATTGATTGTTCTCTGGATCTTACCGGTCAGAGAAAGCCAAAGAAGGAGAAAAAGGATGGAGAAGAAGATCCGATTTCTAAGAAGAAAAAGGAAGACGAAGAAGAAAAGGAGAAAAGTAGTAAGGTGACTTTATCTGGGTTACTGAATTTTATTGATGGGATTTGGTCAGCTTGTGGTGGAGAAAAAATTATTGTGTTTACTACTAATTTTGTGGACAAACTTGATCCTGCTTTGATTAGAAGGGGAAGAATGGATAAACATTTAGAAATGTCTTATTGTTGTTTTGAAGCATTTAAGGTTTTAGCTAAGAATTATTTAGATACTGAATCTCATAAATTGTATCCCAAAATTAAGAATTTGTTGGAAGAAATAAATATGACTCCAGCTGATGTTGCAGAGAATTTGATGCCTAAATCATTAGATGAAGATGAAGAAACTTGTTTCAAGAATTTGATTGCTGCTCTTGAAGAGACAAAGGAAGAGGAAGAAAAGAAGAAAGCAGAGTTAAAAGCCAAAGAGAAAGAGAAAGAGGAAGGCAATAAAGAAGATGAGAAGGACAAGGATAATGTAGTGCCAACTAAAGAAATTCAGGAAAATGGGGTTCACTGAAAATGGAAAGAAATTCAAGTTTGATGATGGCGAAACAGTATAGTTATCTTCAAGAATATTTATGAGTATTTTATTTTATGTTGTTTCTGTATTAATTTGAAAGATAAGTAATGTTTGTATTATCATCAGTTTGTTAGATTGATAATTTGTATTAAATTGAAATATTATATGGTGTATAACTATAATTTGTATTGGTTTTGATGCTTTATTTGGTGAAGCCTTAATATCATGTAAAAATGATGGTAAATCCTTAAGATCATGAATGTGTGTTGGACATGTGAACATGAATTTTTTAAATATAAGTATCAGGTACCATTAATTTTGGCTCAGAAGTCTGATATATAAATTATAGGGAGTTTTCAATCAAATGAGTGAATATTTAGGTTACAAAAAACCGTCAATTTTAATAAGAGTTAACATACAAATCTGGAGCAAAATAAGTATTTAATTGAAATGAGTGATCTTAAATACATTATGTATTTAGAAAGCTATTTATAGAACATCTATAAAGAAGTAATATCGTAATTACAATAAGAGAATTAATATCGTAATTACAATAAGAGAATAAAAAATCATAATCTATATTATAGTAACTTTACAAGAGACGTAGGCTTGTTATGTACATCCAAACCTATTTTGAATTTATTTTCATGTGTTGCTCTAAATACAGACTCATAAGAAATTCAATCCAACTGTTACTTTTAGACCAGTGTTAACAACAACTAATTGAGATTTTATCTCTCATTAAACTTCTCTCTACTCGGTATTCCTAGAAGCTTCAGTAGATACATCCATGGTAGCTTGAAGCTTTACAGGACCGTTAGTGGCCTTTGGTCGTTTAATGAAATTTCTTACATTTGCAGTTCAAAACAAATAGGGTGGTTTGAATGAGCAATTGGAGTCAGTATTTGGTGTCTGAAGTTTCAACTCAATAATTAGAGTAATATTTTAAAATTTAGCATTAATCTATCACTAATCTCTCTTTGTAGTGTTGCCCAATCAAAATTTAAATTTTTAATTATTATTATTATTATTATTTTTTGTTTTTTCGTTGCTTGCCTATTTTTTACTTTTCTTGTTATTGCCTTCTTTTAAGATCCAACATCCAACATTTCAATTTTCAAAGAATAAAAAATTTAAAAAAAAAAAAAAAATCAGTTGACCATTAAACCAATTACAAGATATTATCACTAACTTACACAAAAAAGTATATAACGTATTTTAGATTACATAAGAATTTGGACTCCACTTTGTCAAAATACCAAGCCCGAATTTCTTCAAATTCAAAATTATGAAAAATCATATATACTTTCTAGTCATGTAATTTTCATCTTGGAAAACATGTGATATTAAATTAAACAATTATGAAAAAAAGTTAGCAAGCGCTTTATCTATACTTATGAAAAACGACATCGCTCATCGCTAAAGACAATGACTCGGATCCGTTGGACTATTTTTTTTTGGATCAAATACTTGCAAGGCCCAAAATCACAGTTACCCCCGAACCACTATTTCTCCTGCTTGGCCCGCTGCTTGTCTAGACGGCCTAAAAATCTTTCTACAAAGACCTCCACGTCAGCTATGGCCTCCGTACGTCACTGCTATTATCCATATGATAACAATTTTCAAATATTAGTCCATGGTTTGTATACTGTATTAGTGTATTTCATAATAAAAATTTATTATAAAAATTTTAAAAAAAATATCAACTTAAATATTATTTATTTTCAAATAACAATTTTTCGTTGCTTGCCTATTTTTTACTTTTCTTGTTATTGCCTTCTTTTAAGATCCAACATCCAACATTTCAATTTTCAAAGAATAAAAAAAAACAGTTGACCATTAAACCAATTACAAGATATTATCACTAACTTAGGTGGTGTTTGATAACACCACTTAACACTTAAAATTAAAATTTTCAGCACTTAATCGTTTTAAGTTTGTTTGATAACTACGTCTTAAAAGTCAAAAATCACTTAAAATGGTAAGTCAAAATTTTTAACTTAAAATTTATACTGAATGCAATAAATAATTAAATTTTTAAAGATTTTTGCTATTTAAAAATTATATCACTTATTTTATTCCGCACTTAAAATTCAAAATTTAAATTTTCAGTACTTAATTTTCAGTTTTATCAAATACCACCTTACACAAAAAAGTATATAACGTATTTTAGACTACATAAGAATTTGGACTCCACTTTGTTAAAATACCAAGCCCGAATTTCTTCAAATTCAAAATTATGAAAAATCATATATACTTTCTAGTCATGTAATTTTCATCTTGGAAAACATGTGATATTAAATTAAACAATTATGAAAAAAAGTTAGCACATGATTTTGAAAAATGATTCAAGTCTTCTATATGAGGGAGATTTTTGAAGTCTTGAGATACTAACATTTAGCCTGTGTTGGAGTCTTTTGCTTGAGACAGTATAAAATTCCCAGTCGAGGTCTACACGTTCCATAGATTTTAATTATATTTTTTATTTAATTTATATTTCTTAAAATATTTTAATTTATATTATAATAATATATATGGTACTCTTTTTAATTCTATCTCAATTTAGAATCTTAATTATAATTTTACCCTAAAGGTAAATTAATAATAATAATATCTTAATCATATAATTTTCAACTTGGAAAAAACATACATGGCAAAGGATAATAAATTAAATAATTATGGAAAAAAAAGTTAATTTGTGGTCTATTTACATTTAAAAGTCTATCCCACTGCATGTTACTTAGGCAAAATAAGTGTGAGGATGTCTCATCACTTTATTTTACTCCACCTAACACAAACAAACATTCTTATAATTAAACTTGAGCCTATTGAGATGTTACAGCAACTTTCGGCTTCAAGGGATTATTATCGAGTGACGAGGTTAGAAAATATTTTAGACTAAAAATTTAATTTTAATTTTAAAACATGATTTAAACAAAAATTAAAAAAAAATGGCTCAAATTTTCTATATATTATGAAATTTTTTTTAGGGGCATACGCACTAATATTTGAATTAACTATTAAATGATTAAATTATGAAAAATCATTCTTTTATTGTTATAATAAAATGTAATCCTGAACTGAATGATTAATATTATAATTTATTTACCTCTATAAATATCAAAACATCAAGGAGATTGCTAGTCTTTTCCTGTCTTTTGGAATATATCATTCTCAACTTAAATAAACATAGTACACATAATCTTAGTAATGTAATTTTCAATTTGGAAAAACATATATGTGTTGGGCACAACGAATAAATAAATTAGCAAAGTAAAATAATAACACCAGTAATTTAACGTGGTTCACCCTTTGATTTTGAGCTACATTCATAAAATAAATTCCTAAATATATTTATTCTAATAATAAAATTAATAGGTACAAAAAAGAGAAGTAATACAACAATTTGAGATAAATCCAAAATAGTGGTATATAAGTGTTTCTCAAACTCACTATTTTGCCACGCTTCTTTTTAGAAAAAATTTTCAAATATTTTCTCTCACTCTCTCACACATAACACTCTTCAAAGAAAGCTTGCTTTCTTCGGCTCTTTATACAAAAGAATTGTATTTTCTATTGCTTAGTTGGTGTATTTTTCCTATTATAGGCAAGAGCAAGACAACTTCTATGACCAAAGAAATGGCCACGTACATGCCATTTCATGTGGCTCATAATTTTTTTTTTTTTTTTATAAATGTGTGGGTCCCTCAATATGAGAAAGACACCACAACAAGTCTCCCCCTCCTGATCACATGGAGGGCTTCACCATTCTTATAGCTAATCGACAGTACTCAAAGTATGGCCTTAGTAGAATATTTATCAATATGTCCGACCCATTTTCCTCTGTATGAATCTTCTCAAGCTGTAGTAGTTTCTTCTCCAGCATATCCTTGATCCAGTGATATCTCACATCAATATGCTTTGATCTAGAGTGGAAGGAGGAATTCTTCCCAAGGTGAATAACACTTTGGCTATCACAAAATAACTAAAATATGTCTTGCTACACATCAAGTTCATTTAAGAACTTCTTCATCCACAACAACTCTTTACAATCTTTTGTTGATGCAATAAACTCCGCTTCAGTAGTTGACAGTGCAACACACTTCTGTAGCTTTGATTGCCATGACACAGCTCCCCCTGCAAAGGTAATCAGGTAACCTAAAGTAGACTTTCTAGAGTCCACATTGCCAGCCATAATTACATCTGTGTATCCAACCAACACAGGTCTGGTATTTCTAAAACATAGGCATATTTTGGAAGTACCTCGAAAATACCTGAAAATCCATTTCACATCAGTCTAGTGTTCCTTTCCAGGATTTGAAAGGAATCTACTCACAACTCCAACTGCGTGAGAGATATCTGGCCGTGTGCACACCATGGCATACATCAAACTTCCAACTACTGAAGCATATGAAATCTTTTCCATTTCTTCTTTCTCTTCGTCTGTAGAAAGGCTCTGTTTAGAACTCAGCTTAAAATGATTATCAAGAGGACAACTAATCGCTTTAGCCTTGTCCATATTGAATTTATGAAGTATTTTCTTAATGTACTTCTCCTATGACAACCACAATTTCTTAGCGCTTTTGTCTCTAATAATACTCATGCCAAGAATTTGCTTCGTTGGCCCCAAGTCTTTCATGGTAAAAGACTTACTCAATTGCTTTTTCAAGCTGTTGATTTTAGAAATATTCTAGCCAATGATCAACATGTCATCCACATAGAGCAAAAGAATGATGAAATCATCATCTGAGAATTTCTGCACAAAAACACAATGGTCTGAAGTAGTCTTCTTGTAGCCTTGCTTTCCCATAACAAACTCAAACTTCTTGTACCTTTGTCTCGGTGTCTGTTTTAAGCCGTAGAGGCTTTTCTTCAATTTGCATACATAATTCTCTTTTCCTCTTTCTTTGAAACCCTCTGGCTACTCCATGTATATTTTTTCTTCCAAATCACCATGTAGGAAGGCAGTTTTGACATCCATTTGCTCAACCTCCAGGTCAAGACTTGTTGCTAACCCCAACACTGTACGAATTGATGTCATTTTCACAACTAGTGAGAAAATCTCATCAAAGTCAATGTCATGGCTACAAAGGGTTTTTTGATGTTGGTGATCAAGTCTACCTCAAGTTGTAGCCTTATCGACAAGTTTCATTTGCCTACAGAAAATGCCTTAAGCTTTCTGCAAAATATTATGGCCCTTTTTCCCATCGTTGCAAAGGTAGGCTCGGTGGCTTATAAGCTGTAGTTGCCAGATGATTGCTCCATCCATCTTGTTTTCCATGTCTCTTTACTTAAAAGATATATTGGAGATGGTCAGCTTGTGCAGCACTCCATCCCTCCCTCAGTTGCTACCACTTCCATTGCTACTGTTCCTTATCAGATTTTGAAGTCTAGGACAATTAAAAGGGGCAACAAACAGGTCCTTCAATACTTGATTCAATGGTAGCATCTTCCACCTGAAGACGCCACTTGGGAAGACAAGCATTTTTTGCAGCATCAATTTCCATCATTCATCCTTAAGGACACAGATGATTTTTAAGGGAGGGGTATTGTCACGGCTACTGCTTATTCCTCAGCTTAGAATTAGTCAATTAGCCAATTCAATTGTTTTAGTTTGTTAGCGTGAACAGTAAATAGTGACAAATGTAATTGTTTCATTTGTTGAGTTATACAAATGGGTATAGTTTGTTACATTGAGAATCTTGTAACCAATGAGATAAAAGGAAGAACAAAATGTAAAACAGAGGGTTTTTTTTTTTTTTATCAATAATACAATCTACTTTCTCTCTCTAATTCTTTCTCTCTTCTTCTCTCCCATCTTCTCGATACTTCTTCTTCCCATTCTTCTTTTTTTTTCTTAACTCTTATCTGTGTTCTCTCAGTCTTGATAATGGCCAATAATCATAACAGTCAACTCCTTTCCTTTGGCTGAATCATTTGACAACCAGTCGGGCTTTGTACCGCGAACTGGAACTGTGTTCTTCATGCTTGATCCTGAACAACCATTTGTTTTTCAAGGCCCTATTGCCTTTTGGCAACTTCACCAATTCAAAAGTTTTGTTCTTATGCAAGGATTTCATCTCATCTTGTATGGCCTCAATCCATTTCTACTTGGATTTGTCATCCATGGCTTCTTCATAACTCTCAGGTTCTCTCCCGTCAGTGAGTGTCATATATTGGTCACGAAGATATCTGTTAGATGGATATCTCTTTCTTTCACCTCTCCTCAATGGAGATGGATAAGCCATAGGTGTTGGTACTAGATAATGAACATCATTATCTTTCTCATCGTCCTCGTCTTCAGAATCAACTTCTATAGGAGCATCATCTTCATCATGTGGATCAACCTGGTCTTCATCTCCAACCTCTCTTAGCACCAATGTTGGAGGAATTAATTCCAAATCTGATGAGTCACCATTGGAATCAGGAACATCCCTCTCCATTTTGTCAATATCTTCAATGGTCTCATCTTGAACAAATACAATATCACAGCTCCTGACAAGTTTCTTCTCAACGGGATCATAAAATCTATAACCAAATTTATCCTGACCATAGCAAAAAAAAATTACATTGTCTTGTCTTGGCATCAAGTTTAGACCTCTCATCCTTGGGGATATGAACAAATGCTTTGCAGCCAAACACCCGCAAATGATCATAAGAAATATCCTTTCTTGACCATACTCTATTTGGAACATCCATCTTGAGAGGCGTACAGGGTGAAAGATTCAACACATATGCAACTGTGAGTATAGCTTCACCCCAAAAAATTTTAGGCAACTTTGCATGTGAGAGTAGACATATGACTCTTTCCATCAAAGTTCTGTTCATCCTCTCAGCTAAACCATTTAACTGCGGTGTCTTTGGAGGTGTCATCTGACGCTGGATACCATGCTCTTTGCAGTAAGCATGAAATGGCCCAATGTATTCTTCACCATTGTCTGTCCGGATGCACTTTAGCTTCTTCCCAGTATGTCTCTCAACTGATGCATGAAATTCTTTGAAGACATCCAGCACTTGATCCTTTGTCTTCAAAAGATATACTCACGTCTTCCTTGAATGATCATCAATGAAAGTCACAAAATACTAAGTACCACCAAGTGACTTTGGTATTGGTCCACACAAATCTGAATGAATCAGATCCAGCACATTATTCATTCTGGAAAGAGGGGAACTGTTGAAAGCAACTCTGTTTTGCTTTCCTGCTAAACAATCAACACATTTCTCCAAATGTACTTCATCTATTCCGGGCAGCAATTTCTTCTTGGCTAGACTTGTCATTCCTTTTTCACCCATGTGGCCGAGTCTCTTGTGCCATAATTCAATTGCACTGTTTTTCTCAACGGCATTAACTGTGTTAGTGGAGAGCTTTGCCTGCATTACATACAATGTTTTATGCTCCTTACCTCTAGCCACTACTAAGGAGCCTTTTGAAAGTTTCCATTTGTCATAAATGAAGGTGCTGCAATATCCTTCATTTGCAAGTTTGCGTACAAAGATCAAATTCAGGCGCATATCTGGAATATGCCTGACATCCTTTAGAACTAATATGGTATCATTCTCTGTTTCTAAGCAAACATCTCTTCTGCCAACAACCTTTGATAGGTTTTCATTTTCCATTCTGACAACACCAAAATCTCCAGGTGTGTATGATGAGAAAAAATCTTTATGCGAAATAGCATGAATGGTAGCACCATTATCAAGCACCCAGTTGGTCTCTTAAGATGTAAGATTGGCAATATCTTCATCATAAAAGACATTGAACTCGGTTATGATATTTGTCTGCTCATCATCACTGTTGTTGTCTTTTTTCACAGCTTTGTCTCAATTCTCCTGTTCCTTCTTGAACTTTTGGCAGAACTTTTTGATGTGACCCTTCTTCTTACAGTGATGGCATTCAACATTGGCATATTTATTTGACTTTCCTCTGCTCTTGCCTCTAGAGTTTCGCTCCTTAGATTGTCTCCTCCCTCTGAATTCTGCAACCATAACATCTGATTGTGATGAAGAAGATGAGGCTTGTGATATTCTTCTCATCTCTTCATTCAGGATACTACTTTTTACAATCTCCATATTGACTACACCATTAGGTGCAATGTTGGTGATGGAAATCTTCAAAGTCTTCTAGGATTGTGGTAGAGAGGTTAACACCAATAGAGCAAACACTTCATCATCCAGTTTTACTCCCATTCTAGATAACTGGTCCTAGATTCCTTCCATCTCGTTCAAGTGATCTAGCAATGAAGTTCCTTCTCTGTATTTTACTTGTACCAGCTTTGTCAAATAAAATAACTTATTGTTTCCAGTCTTTGAAGAATACAACATCTTTAGCTTATTCCACAGAGACCGTGTATGAGTCTCATTACAAATGTGATTATACACATTGTCTTCGACAAACTATCGGATAAAACTGCACACCTGCTCATAATCAAACTCCCATTCTTCATCATTTTTACCTTCGGGTTTGACTGTGGTAAACATCGGCAAATGCATCTTCATCACAACTAGAAGATCTTTTATCTTTTTACTCCAAATATGGTAGTTTGAGCCATTTAAGTAGATCATTCTGCTAATTTTTGCCTCCATCACTTCTATCATAAACTTCTTTGAGCAAATCTAACTCCCACTATTTCATGTGAATAGTACTGTATACTGGAACAGTAACTGTAGTCCGTGAACAGTACACCAAGTAAGTTTCCAGTAAAGAGAGGTGGGTCACAAGGAACATACTTAATTACCGAGTCTTTCCTTAGTCAGAACTTTTCCTAGACATGTACTTTCACATTACCATACTAATTTCCAGCTTGGCTTTGATATGTATGAACAGTATACGTATCCGTGAATAGTGCCAAATTGCACAGTACCTCAGAGTACTATTCATAGCGATAATTTTCTGAGAAATTTTTTTTTCCTGATGTGGAAGATCAGTCAAAACTGCAACCACAGAGCATACTTTTAATTTTCAAGGAAAATTAAAATCAATAACTCTGATACCACTTGTTGGGCACAGCAGATAAATAAATTAGCAGAGTAAAATAATAACACCGTCAATTTAACATGGTTCACCCTTTGATTTTGGGTTACATCCACGGAATAAACTGCTAAAAATATTTCTTCCAATAATAAAATTAATGGGTACAAAAGAGAGAAGCAATACAACAATTTGAGATAAACCCAAAATAGTGGCACACAAGTGTTTTCCAAACTCACTATTTTGTCACTCCCCTTTTTAAAAAAATTTCCCAAATATTTTTCTAAAATATTTTCTCTCACTCTCTCACACACAATACTCTTCAAAGAAAGCTTTCTTTCTTCGACTCTTTATACAAAGGAATTGTATTTTCCATTGCTTAGTTGGTGTATTTTTTCTATCTTGCTCTTGCCTATTTATAGGCAAGAGCAAGATAACTTCTATGACCAAAGAAATGGCCACGTACTGTCACGACCCGATTCCGGAGCCGCGACGGTCCTAGAGTATGGGTAGGCATAAGGCCACCAAAAATCCGTAGAACCCAAATAAATTCTCCGGATCCATAAATCATATTTAATACCAATCATTTATTTTATCACATTTATCCCAATTATATCATTTTTAATATCCATCCATTTATTTTTTAATTCAACATAAACATCTACTGTCTAGATCCATTCAAATACTACGGAGTATCTAGAGGAATATTAAAATAATACACCATAAACAATATAAATAATTACATTAAAGATAGCTTCTTGTGAAGGAAAGAAAATAAGAAGCTTAGTCTTCTCTGTTTCTAGCCTCTTCTACTCTAGCACTTGAAAAAAAAATGGTGAAGAGGGGTGAACTTTCAACTCAGGGAATTATGTAATATACCGATACTTGAGGACTGTATGAAGAAATATCATATATCAAAATATGGGTCAAATTATTAACATATATATATATGTGCTGGCAAAAAAAGACACATAATAGACAGAACCAAACAGATAATTAATTAATTATAACTAATAAGGGCAATAACTTCTTCCTTTTTAACAAATAACGCATACTTGGCCGAGCATACGCCTAGAGTTTATAGTCCTCTCTAAGTATGACACTGAGAAATCTGACTCTATCAGCTGAGTCACCAGTGCACACGGCCTAATGGCTTATCCCCCATTAGTATAGGCGTTCTGTCACTAAATATGTTCTATGGTTTGGTCAAATGTTCGGTAGGAGCATTAACAAAATATAGACTCAAATGATCTTTTAATAATCAATGGGCAATATTCAATAAATTCTGGTCAACAAATGATTATGAACAATAAATAAATTTGGTCAAAGTAACAAAAAGAATTCACAGATCAATGTCAAAAATGATATTATCAATAAATAACAATAATCAATATAATTATTTAGAATAAATAATTAAATAGGATTTGTAAATAACAAATTTACGGTAGGTTACCATCTACCGATATATTCCATAACTCACCTCACAAAGCAAAATACTCTAAATAATTTCAATCACCTCAATAAAATTCACAATATCTGGTCCACTGACCTACAATAAA
>CATKHJ010084698.1:0-11500 GCA_949750685.1 Vernicia montana | reverse complement strand
CAAAAAACAACCTCATTTCATTTCAAAACCCTTGTTTTGAATTGAAAGCATGTCCGTTCAGTCCAATTGACCTAAAAATAAATACACCTTTTTAATGGTTTTCAAATTAATTTAGAGATGACATTAATAAAAATATGAATTTATTATATTCTATATATAAAATGTATAATTATTTAAATTTAAATTATAATATAAAATAAAATAACAATTAATTTTATTAGACTTAAATATAATTTTCAAATTAAATCAGGTATTGCCTCTTAAAAATATTTACAAATATATTTTTAGAATGTTTCTGACATATGTTATTATCATAACGAGATTAAAAAAAATTAAAAAATGTATGTTTATATAAAAAAAAAAAAAAAATGCCTGATATAAATATTTCAGAAAATAAATTAAGAAAGTGATGGAGATTGTTTACCTGGTCTTTTTATGGATTGAAGGTTGAAGAAGAAAAACGTGAGAATGACTTGATGATAGAATTGAAAGTTGAATTGAATTTGGGAAAGGAGTCTTCTCCTATTTTACTCATGGCCTCCTCTTTTCTTACTATTAGAAAAATAATTTCGTTGAATTTATTTGTTTCAAGTTGGTTGTATTTATTTTAATAAATTTTTCAAAAATAATATTTTATTCTAAATCATATTTAAATAAGATTAAACATATCATATTTGGATCAAATCAATTAATCACACAAATTAACTCTCAGTAAATTCAAATTAAATTTACTAATCAAATAATTTCTAAAAAAAAATTTACCAATCAAATCAAAATTTGTTAATATAAAAATTAAGATGACTGGGAGAAGGATATTGTTGATTCTTTGATGAATATAGAAAACTTTGAAGTATAAAAACATAGTATCTTCTAAAAGATTATATTTTTTTTTATTCATAGGAGGGCTCAATGAGTCGTGACTTACACAATAGAGAGTAATCATCTTCTTACATTCGCTATAAAGGCGAAATCTCACCTAGTGTTAATAATGCTAAATTCTAATATTTGTCTTTGGGGCAATTTACTAACACAATTAGACGTTTAGACTTTTTTTAATTATAGAGTTAAACCAAAAAGAAATGTATCTTCTTACTTTATGAATTCTTTAGTATATTGATGTATGACACTAATTCATGTCATACTGTAAAAAATTATGACTTTAAATCTTAATAATCCTCATGTTGTAACACTCTATATAATTAAATTAATTATTTAGAACATGTTTGATATTGAGATTGGAATTATTGTTTAAAATATTATTATAAGAAATAATTTGATAATATTATTTAATTGTTTTAAATTTTTTATAATTATCATATAAAATTCAATTGAAAAATAAATTTCAATAATATCTTACTAATATTTTTAATATAATTTTGAGAGAACAATAGACTCTTTCTATAATTTATATTCTTAATTAGGTTGCTGCAATAGACCTGTCCGTCCTTATAATTTTTCTCAAGATAATGCCTTCTGAGCAGCACATTCTAAAAAAATGAAACCAAATATACTATAAATAATTTTTGTTAACAGAGTTTTAAGATCACTAGTTAAAATCAGTTATTTCATACAAAATATAATTATAAAATAATTATTTTAGACAAATATAATTAAATTAATATAAAAATGAATTGAATAAGAAAAAAAATTAGTAATTTTGATTAGATTATATTTATTACAAACACTATCATAATTTTTTTTAACGTAAAAAAACTAATTTAATATATTTTAAGATTAATGTTATATAACTCAACACCTTTGTATTAATTTATTGTCTTAATTTAAAAAATATTTTATAAAATACACTTTTGAAAATGAAATATGACAAATAAGATAATGACACATCAATTGAGATAATAAATTTAATTAAAAAAAAATATTTTGCAGTGATTCAAACCCTAAACTTGTATGATGCGCACAACTCCAATCATTCCAACTAAACACTAACTTGTAAAGTTTCTCTCTATGAAATATTTTATATAAATTAAAAAATTATATAGTAAAATTAATTTCTAATAATCACTTCTAACATAATTAATACTAAATTTAAATATGTTGTAAAATGAATTTAAGTTTTTTAGTACTAAAAAAATAATTTTCTCTCATTTTTATTTTTAAAAAATATATATTACTTTTAAGATTCTTATTACCTATTTATTCTATTATTATTTTTTATATAATATGTTAAAGAAAATTTATTGTATTCAAATTTATTTCAAACTATCTTATTAAATTGCTTATAAAATTTATATTTCTTATATTATATAATATTAGTTTAATTATTAATCTCTTTACAATTTGACAAATTATATTTATTAATTTTTTAAAAAATTACATCCATTAAATTTAATATACCTTAAAGCTATTGAATTAGTAACATAATAAATTTAATAAATTATATTTATTAATTTTTTTTAAAAATTATATCCATTAAATTTGATATACCTTAAAATTATTAAATTAGTAACATAATAAATTATATATATATTACCAAACAACATAATTCCTATTAATATAAATATTATAATTTGAAATTTTATTTAATAAATTTATTAATTAATATTTACTTAATTTATTTATTTTATTATATATATTTTTATTTATCATGATTTTTAATAAGTAATATTAATTATAATATATTGTATATATTATTTATTATATATTTAATTTAATTACGGTTCAATTCTAATTAAACCTTTAATCCGTAATCCTTTGTCTTCACCAATTTTATAATTAGACTGGATATAAAAACATTGGTTAAGGGCACTAATTATAATTATTTTAGATAAATATAATTAAATTAATATTAAAAAAAATTAGTGATTTCGATAAGATTGTATTTAATTAAAAACACTATCATAATTTTATTTTTTAACGTAGAAAAATCAATTTAATATATTTTAAGATTAATGTTATATAATTTAATATTTTTATATTAATTTATTATCTCAATTAATATAATATTATTATATTAAAAAATATTTTATATAATTTACTTTTGAAAAAAAAAAGTGATAAATAAAATAATAAGGCATATAAAAAATATTGAATTATATAGTTTTTTAATATTTTAATGGCAAAATTTTCAAAACTAGTATTAGAAGGGTTAAATAAAAAGAAAAACCAACGATAGTCCAAATTCCAAAGTGTCAAAGTCTCTAAATGCCGCCGCCACCACACCACCACAACACCACCACAACCACAACCACTACTGAGTCAAAGTCTTCCTCTTCTAAAACGTATATAAAAATTAAAAGTTTAAAACCCATTTCCCAGATACAAATATAAAGACGAGAAACGGTGTCTGTGTATAACATAGCTCCGGCAAACAAATGGAACTCAAAGTTCTCTTTTTTACTCTTTTTATTTCCTTTCTTTTCTTCGTTTCAACAGCCCAAATTTCTCCAGGCTATTCTCTCTCTGCTTCCAATCTTAACCTCACTTGGTCTTCCTCCAATGGCACCTTTTTTGTGGGTTTTGTCCAAGTGGGTTCTAGCTATGTCGCCGCCATCAATTACTTTGGTGGTGTCCCTGTTTGGACTGCCGGTGGCCCATCTGTCACTGTTGATTCTGGTGGAGCCTTCCATTTCCGCTCTAATGGCACTCTCCAACTCGTCAATGGTGCTGGTACTGTCGTCTGGGACTCTAATACTAGCCATCTTGGGGTTACATCCGCTTCACTGGATGATTCCGGTGATTTAGTCCTTAGAAATGGGAGTGGCGTTTCGGTTTGGTCCAGTTTTCAGAACCCAACAGATACCATCGTTCCCGGTCAGAATTTCATGGTGAACCAAGTTCTGAAATCTGGGATTTACTCGTTTCGGCTTCTTAATTCTGGGAATCTAACGCTGAGATGGAATGATAGCATAAATTACTGGAATCGAGGTTTGAATTCATCAATTGATTCTAATATGAGTTCGCCAGTTTTGGGATTGCAGCCAGTTGGGATTTTATCTATCTCTGATGTTAATTTAATTACTGCATATATTATGGCTTATAGTAATGATTATGCAGAAGGTAGTAATATATTGAGGTTTTTGAAGTTAGATAGTGATGGGAATTTGAGAATTTATAGTTCTGCTTTAGGTAGTGGAACTACATATATGAGATGGGCTGCTTTGACTGATCAGTGTCAAGTTTTTGGATATTGTGGAAACATGGGGATTTGTAGTTACAATGATTCGAGTTCGAATCCGATTTGTGGATGCCCATCTGAGAATTTTGAGTTTGTTGATGTGAATGATAATAGAAAAGGGTGTAAAAGAAAAGTGGAGATTGAGAATTGTCCTGGGAGTGCTACTACGTTGGAGATGGATCATGCCATGTTCTTGACTTACCTGCCTGAGCTATCCTCTCAGATTTTCTCTATGGGAATATCAGGTTGTAGATTGAATTGTCTTGTGAGTAGTTCATGTGTTGCTTCGACTTCTTTGTCCGATGGAACTGGGACGTGTTACTTGAAAACAACAGACTTTGTCAGTGGGTATCAGAATCCTTCACTTCCTAGTACTTCATATGTCAAGGTTTGTGGACCAGTGCAACCAAACCCTTCTGCTGATTTGCAGATTGCGGGAAAGAGCAAAAGTAGACTTGGTGTTTGGCTTGTTATTTTAGTTGTTCTGGTTACCCTTCTTGGTTTGATTGCTATAGAGGGTGGTTTATGGTGGTGGTGTTGTAGAAATAGTCCCAAGTTTGGCAGTTTGTCTGCTCAGTATGCGCTTCTTGAGTATGCCTCTGGTGCACCGGTGCAGTTCTCATATAAGGACCTACACCGTACAACAAAGGGGTTTAAGGAGAAGCTTGGAGCAGGAGGATTTGGAGCTGTGTATAAAGGGATTCTTGCTAATAGAACAGTAGTCGCAGTAAAGCGACTTGAGGGAATCGAACAGGGTGAGAGACAGTTCAGGATGGAGGTTGCTACTATAAGTAGCACTCACCATTTGAATTTGGTGAGATTGATTGGATTTTGTTCTGAGGGACGCCACAGGCTTTTGGTTTATGAGTTCATGAAAAATGGCTCACTTGATAATTTCCTTTTCCCTACTGATGAGCAATCAGGGAAATTGTTGAACTGGGAGCACAGATTTAACATTGCACTTGGAACTGCAAGAGGTATCACATATCTTCATGAGGAATGTCGAGATTGCATTGTTCATTGTGATATCAAGCCAGAAAACATTCTCTTGGATGAGAACTACAACGCCAAGGTATCGGATTTTGGTCTTGCAAAGCTCATAAATCCTAAAGATCATAGGTATAGAACCCTGAGAAGTGTTAGAGGGACGAGAGGATATTTGGCCCCGGAGTGGCTTGCAAATCTTCCAATAACTTCCAAATCCGATGTTTATAGTTATGGTATGGTTTTGTTGGAGATAGTGAGTGGAAGAAGGAATTTTGAAGTCTCAGAAGAAACAAATCGAAAAAAGTTCTCTGTGTGGGCTTATGAAGAGTTTGAGAAGGGTAATGTGAATGCTATAGTGGACAAAAGGCTGGTTGATCATGACATGGATATTGAGCAAGCAAAGAGAGCAATTCAGGTGAGTTTTTGGTGCATCCAAGAACAACCATCTCATAGGCCGATGATGGGAAAAGTTGTGCAAATGCTAGAAGGAATTGCAGAGATTGAAAAACCACCAGCCCCGAAGGCAATTACTGAAGGTTCTGTTAATGGCACAAGCCTTAATAATAGCAGCAATGTCAGCGTTCTCTCAACCTTTGCGGCTTCAGCTTCTGCTCCTGCTCCATCATCATTTTCCTCGTATCAAACAACCGGACTTTCTCCTTTGCCTTCGGGAAGAAACATAGAGAAGCAATCTTCATCACTGTTAGGCTCTGATCCTAACTGAAACACATTTTCACACTTGCAATTCACTCACGACAACACGAAAATTGTAGCTAGTAACCTTTTTGCTGTTCAAATACCATACATGATCATGATATATTCTTTTTTTTTTTTTTTTTTTTTGCCAAGGTGATCATGATATATCTTGTAAGACTTGTTCTTTGTTCTTAAATCTTTAACTGTACACTATATAAATTTGTCAAGAATGTGGCTTTACTATTACCAGATTACTTATTTATAGTATTCAGCTAACTTCATTCAAGGTGTTGCACTTTCATTTGAAAATATAATTTCTTTTGCAGATTCCATAGTAGGCAAGATAAATCTCCTGTAAAGCTTTTACCCTTCTTCTCCAGGCAACACACCTTTTGCCTAATCTTTTGAAACGAGACAAATGACTAATTACCTGAATTTTAACTTGACTTCCTTGGATCAGATTTCTTCTCCCAATCATCTTTGACAAAGTTTGCCAATTGTATCAAGTTTCTTTGCATCAATTAGATCTTTTAACTTGTATTAGATGGCATCCAACTCAATGATTGATGATCTAATATTTGTCTTGTAAATATGATATTCTCCGATTTCAGTATTATTTAACTAAAAATTTATTGGTACAGTGGTCTATCTTCAACCATATTAGGATCAGTATACGAAGATTAACCTATAATATAATCACCAAAGCCCATAAATTAAAAAGAAAAAAAGTTTTCTCCAATCTGGAAAGGTTGGGTGTAGCAGCAAAAGAGAGGTGAGAAAGGAGTTTGGTATTTGTTGAAATATCATTTTCCAACAATGGATTTTTGTTTATAATAATTACATAAATGAAAACTATTAAAGAATATTTCTTACATATACACGGCGTGATTCATAGAGTGGATCCACCTCAAACAAGAGGGAGAATTTCCCCTATAAATATGAGTTATATTTTAATGCATAATACATTAATATTTTTATTATTTATAATAATTATAATAATAAAATTTTAAAAATTACAAGGATAAATGAGAGAGAAAAAAATAAATT
The DNA here is from genome assembly GCA_949750685.1 of Vernicia montana. Taxonomy (NCBI): domain Eukaryota; kingdom Viridiplantae; phylum Streptophyta; class Magnoliopsida; order Malpighiales; family Euphorbiaceae; genus Vernicia; species Vernicia montana. Next base: position 4,635 of record CATKHJ010084698.1, on the reverse strand, counting down.
AAGCGGCAAATTAATTAGTAACTTTTTGAGGGAGGTCCAACTAGGGATGGTAATTTGACCCAATTCGACGGGTACATATTTTGATCTGACCATAATGAGTTAGATTTATCTGTTCCATTTAATGGTGAGACCGGTATGAGTTTAAATTTTAACACTCGTTACGGGTTCAGATCTGGTAGAGTATAGTATATATCTGCCCCATACCTGACCCGATTATATATATTATATATTTTTTAATTTTTCAAATATATATATATATATATATATATATATATATATATATATATATGTAATTTTAATAATTAAATAATTATTTTTAAAAAAAAAATAAAAATAAAAATGGGTATACTCGTGGATACCCACCCGTAATGAGTATAAAAAAAAATGTTGGCCAGACTGGTACGAATAATTAAAAATCCACTCTATATCCGCTTTATTGTCATTCCTATATTCAACATGATATAGATATTTATTTCTATTTTCTCTTTCATAATATAAATGTAAAAAGAGAAAGATTATTTGAAATTTGGTCGGCCCAATACCTTTTTCCTCTCATAAATAAATAAAATAAATAAGACTCACAAGTCACAAATTAATATATATTTCATTTCATTAATCAATCAACTTGAAAAGGCTTTTGCATCAAACTTAGGTCATTTTTAATTCATAACACCAAGATATAGTAATTTTTATATTAAAATGATATAATTACAGTAAATTTATTTTCAACCATCAACTCCATTTTCAATATTAAAAAAAATATTCTATATATATATTTTTTTTATCTTATTTTATATTTTTTTAATTAAAAAACAAAATGCAAAAACTGAAATGGCATAAATACCACACTACTGTTGACCAAACTATAATTAGGGTGAGAATTTACGCTCCGTTGAAGCAAAATCAAGGACAAAATAACATTTTCGACTAAAAAATACAGTGGATTGGAGATGACTTTATATATGTATAAAAGTTAAGCCACGCCGTTTTGGGTATAGCCTGCAGGGTTGACTAGTCTTTTTCTTCTTCTTCTTATTTAGACCTAATGCATTTTCGGATTAGTTTATAATCTTTAATCACTCGTTTTTTAATGTCATTTTATAATATTTCTTTCAATTTTTCTCTCTCTTTAAAATATTATAAATAAATACTTAAATTTTTTTTCTCTAGTCTTTTATTATTTTCACTAGATGCTCATTTTTTTTAGCATTTTATAAATAAATAAATACTCCTTCCATCCCATTTTGTTTGAGACATTTTCCTTTTTAAGATATCCCAAAAAATATGTCTCATTTTTATTTTTAACATTTTTTTTTACTCTTTATACCTATTTTGTCCTTAGATATTAATTTAATTTTTTCCATAAAATTTATAAGAAATTGTATTTAATAAATGATATAAATGAAAAAATAGCATATTATTTAATGCACTCTTAAATTTTGTGCAAAAAAAATATTCCAAACAAAATAAGACGGAAGAAATAAAAAAGAAAAATTATACCACTGGTATCTGAATTTTTAAAATTTATTATATTAGTGTCTGGATAATTTTTTTTATTTGACAAATCTCTCAAGTTTTAAAAATAATCTCATATAAATATTTTTAATCGTTTTTCAGTTATCATAGTGATAATTTTTTGCAACTCTCATCTTTTTTTATTTAAAACTCTTCAGCTCCATTTAAAATTTTATTTTGATATTCAACAAACATAATCGAAAAATGATTAAAAACACTTATATAAGATTATTTTTAAAAGTTGAGAAACTCGTTAGACAAAAAAAAAAAAAATTCAGACATTAAAATAACAGATTTTAAAAATTCAGACAACAATGATGTAATTTCTTAAAAATAATAATAATTTAATCATATATAATAATTTTTTTTATAATTGAGAATATTTAATACCTGTGTAATTATCTCAAATCACATATATTTAATAAAAGAAGAAGAAAAAAGAGGAGTGTGTGTTTCGAAATTAAGTTATTCCATAAAACAAATTTAAAGACACCAAGATGTAGGCAAATTCTTTTGTGTTCATGCGCCTTTCACGAGAATTTGACAATTTATGTGTCGTACTAACTTCTAAGCTTATGAATCTCACGTGCCATTCACGAGGATTTGGCAATTTCTGTTTTGTCCCAAGTTTGTGAATCCCACACCTTACCATATAGAGAAAATTAGTTTTTAACTTTTTATAGTAATGATAATTAATTTATACCATATTTATTTATTTATTTATTATCATTATTATTTATTAGACTCAAAAATTTGAGAATTATTTTACAAATATTAATTAGACTCAAAAATTGAATATTAATCAATAAAATAAAAATTAATTACTAACTAAACTAATACTTAAATTATGAAATTGATTATACTAACTTTGTATTAGGTTGATTTCATTTGTATATTTTTTTTACATAAAAAATATTTTAGTCACATTTATCCTTTCATATCAATTAATTTTATTAATAGGCTAACTACCATCTTAATTTGATTAGTCAAGCTAACTACTACCTTACTTTATGATATGTTGATCGTTCTTTTAATAATTAATAGCACGTTAAACTTGTTATCGTTAATAATACTCTCCTAAAGGGGTTGATTTTTCCTTTTTGGTGCTTCATGGTTTTAACTGTAAATGATAGGGATGAGCATTATTCACTATATATTATCCAACAACCGATACCTAAATTTTAGCTATTTAAATTTAAGGATTTTTTTTTTTTCCAAAATTTTTTAAGGAAATTTGAATATTAGTTTAGTTTGGTAATTAATATATATATATATATAAAGAAATAGTATTAAGAGATATAGTGAAATTAAGATGGCATTTGGCAAAATTAAAAATTAAATACTGAAAAATTAAGTGTTGAATATAATAATTTTATTTGACAACTTTCAATGATTGCTATTAAAAAGCTAATATATTAATAAAAATAAGAAAAATTTCTGCTAAAATACTAATATATATATATATATTAAAGAAGAGGATTATTCATTAATAATTTTTAATTTAAATCATAAGCGCATTATTATTATTATTATTTTATATATATTGAACAATTATAGATTGTGTATGTTTTTTAAAAGAATATTGTCATTATTGATAATTTTTAGACAGTAACTTAATTTTATTAAAAAACAAAACGATCTTTTGCTTCACTAGTGGCAATGGCAGGTGCGGTGGTCGGAGTTGTAAACCTTCGCCGGAGATACTGCCTACAAACTTTTTTTAAGGTTTGGCTAATTGGGCCTTGGTTATGAGGCTGCTTAGTTGGTCAGTCCACTCAGTCCATGGTAAAAATTTGTACTCTTTATTTTATTTTATTTTATTTTTTTAGAAAAACAAAACGTAATGACAAAAAAAAAAAAATCCTAATATTTTTGTGTTTTTATAATTTTATAAAAATTTTAAACTGGTCGACTTTTTATGGTTTTATTTTTGTCAATTTTATTGTAATTTGAAATAAATATTGTTTATTATTAATTAGAAAGTTAAATGGTCAAATTAGCCCTTAAACTACTACCAAATTATCCATTTTCATTAATTCAGTCATTAGTTAAGTTACTCAATTACAGTTCCCGGACTTCACAAAGTTAAAAAGTTGAATTGACTTCAATTGAGATTTAAGAACTAAATTTACAATTTGATATAAATTAAAATGTCAATTTAACATTTTAATCTTGTAATTAATAATAAAATAATAATATTTTTCTTTCAAATTTAACATAGGATAAAATTGAAATATGAGATTTCCATATTTAAATCTGAATCTCTTACTTTACAATATAAATGTATGTTGTCAGAATTGGACCGGATCGATCAATTTAATCAATTTTATTAGAAATCGTATCAAAAATTAGTCCAGTCTGATGACTCAAACCGATTATAGGTGTTGAAATTTTTTTAATTTTATGTAGTTTATAAATATTCAACCCATGACTTTTAGGTAAAAATCAATTATAAATCATCAATCACTTGATTTAGATATTGTATTTTAGTCATTCTCTTTATAATTTAATTTTATAATTATAAAAATAAAAAATTAATAGTATTATTGACCTAGTAAACATATATTATTAATTTAATTACTTCTGATTTAATCTTAATTTGATTCGGATTAAATTTTTTAATATGTGATATTTTGTCCACACCTATTCTAAGACTGGACGGTTTGAAAAACTATGATTACTAGTTAAATGTTAAAAGTCTGCCCTTCCATGGAATCTTAACTTTTTTTTAGGGAGAATAATGCTCGTTGGAAAATTTTGGTTTGATGCCACTTCACATCAAAAGAGAAGGGAGTTAAATATTGTTAAAAATACATTAATTTTTCAATGCTATGTGTTAATATTTGAGAAAATCATTAACATTATATAATAAATAGTAAGTCTCCTTATAAAAACTCTTTATATATATATATATATGCAGAAATGAATCGACAAACACATGGAAACACTTTGATCCAATTATTGTTTAGTAGAGTAAAATTTTAAGTCCATTTTCAAAAGTTTATGAGAAAGCAAAGGCTAGAGGATCAATTTTCTAATAGCACATTGCACATTCATTACTGAGTTTTTTTCTGGCCCCCTTCTTCTGCTTCATTTAAAGCATTATATTGCAGCTAATAA
>CATKHJ010084691.1:0-15214 GCA_949750685.1 Vernicia montana | reverse complement strand
AAGCTTAGGTAACTATTATAATTACCTTAATCCATTTACATACATTATCAATTTTCTATAGTCAAATTCCAATTCGGGAAAAAAATGTTCTTATAATTCACAATTTTTCTAATTTAATTACTATTTTATCTAATTAGCATTCAATTGAAATTTAATAAATTTAATTCCAATTTCTCACTTTGACTAACCCCTAATTGGGGAAATTATATTTCACTCCTTCTCATTTCTAATTACTTATGTAAATATTTAATTCATACTTAATTGATTCAATTTAAACACCAATGACATTAACATCAATTTCCATTGCTCAAGTCTACAATGGCCGAACCCTACATAGTCAAATTTCGAAATTCTTACTTCACTCTTCTAATTAAAATTCAATTAACTCAATTAGAACTCATTTTATCACTTTCATATCATCAATTACATTTAATTCTATTTAAAGACAAAATCCCCAAATTCACCTAATTTCAAAAATTGGAAACTTTTCTATTCTATGTTCAATTTTCAAATCGACTTAGAAATTATTCAATTGACATCCTAGAGAGCTAAATTTATTACTTATTTCACCAAAACAACATTAAATTAAAAACCTTTCAATAGGCCAAACCCTAGGATTCTTTTCTTTAACTTTTCATTTTGTTGATTTCTTTCAACTTTCCATCTAATAAACCTTAACTCCAATTCCCTATCACTTCAATTAGCACTTAATTTAAACAAATAAAATTTCCCCCTTCACTTCACTATATAGGCCAAATTACTCATTAAGAAAGTAAGAGAAATTCCACCAATCAAGCATACAACTCACTCCTAATCATACTAAAATGGAAATTCAAGCTTAGATTTAGAAATTACCTTGAAAATTGTTGAATCCTTGGTGAACACCCTATAGTGGCCGAATAGTATATATGGAGAATTGGTGTCTTCAAGTTTTCTATTTGGTGATGAGAAATGAGAGAAAAGAATGGGAAATTTCTAGTTTATATCCAAGTCATCACAATTGGATGGTGAAGATTTGTTTACTTTGATCTAATGGCTATAATAATTAAGTTTATTATTGAAGTTTTAATATTCAAAATAAGTAGATAACTATCCCATTTTCTTTTAAAAATTCCAATTATTTACTTTTAATAATTTTAATTTATATTCAAAATGTTGACTTTTTGTGAATTTAGGTCCCACCTCAATTTCCTTCTTCCTTCCTATAATTTTTAACTTATCAAAATCAAATCTTCTTTTAATCTACTCAATATGGCCGGCCACTCATCATAATCTATAGCCCAATACTTTACTTTCTCACATATATTTAAATTACTACACATAAACATTAATAAAGCAATTACAATTTTCATGTCATTCCTTATCATTTCACTTCTTATTTAAAAATTCTCACAATATTCATTCTTTAATCACAATAATATTAATTTTATCTATTCAATTCCTTTATTAGTTCATGATTAAATTTCGTTATCACTTAATGAAAATACAGATAATTATTATATTTAAATAATTAACCAATTTAATTGGACCTTTTTATTTTAGGATTTACCTAAGTTGTTACAAAGACATTGACTATTTGTCCATTCTCTTCTCAAAGGAAGTATCTGTTTCCTTCCACTTCACAGTATAAAGGAACTCCGCATCAACTTCCTTGTCCTTAGTGAGATCCAACAATGAATGAGGATCCATCCGGACACTCACTTTAATCACACGGTCCTTGTTGTAAAGAACATCGAACTGGATATGCTTGTAAAGTAAGTATTTGTACTCAATGGGATCAGTCTTGCCTTCCTTATCAACCTTTCCTATGAAACCCCAAATGGGCATATCATCATAATACATTTGAAAGTAATAGTCTTTGCCAATTGTAGATCTGAATTTAGCAACTTCCTCCTGTGTAAGCTTATTCTGATAAACAACAGCTGATAGCTTATCATCTCTGAAGTTGAGTTTGCATGGAGCACTAACTAAACGGTCTCCATTCAAAACCTTTCCAAAAGATTCTTTTTCTCTTTCAAATGATCTTCCATTAAAATTAAAATTGACCTAATAATCAATACAAACAAAACTTATTAGATTCATATAAAGATATGACTTTTCAACTCATTAGCAAATAGCAACCAAAAACAATCCATTAAACTGGAGATAAAGATAAGAACTTGGAACACAAAAGGGCAGATTGAAATATCGATATGTTTCACTGCAAAATCAAGAAACAAAACCTATTATTTGAATCGAGCTCCATAAACTGAAATTCAAGAAATGAAAATGTCAAATGGAAAATTGAAAACAACCTAGATATGGAATTTTACCTGGGGTTATGAAATGGGTCAACCTTGTTGGCGTAGAGAAGAACAAACTCGCCTTCTTTATAGCGGTGATCGGATGTGTCTGATCTGACATGAATTACAGAAAAGGACATTGAAACTGCAAGAATGAGAATGGTTAAAGGATGTTTCATGGTGGATTGTTTGGGCTTTCCTGATTTCATTTCTTTGGAAGTGGAAATGAATGAGAGAGTCGGTCTAGTCAACTGAAATTGTTGCTTTATAGTTCGCATCTAGTTAGATCTATAATTCATTTTTATTGTTTATTTATTATTATTATCATAGTCAAAATTATAAATGAGTAATAACTTAAATTTCACTCATTCTATAATATTTCACATGGAATCCCAAAAAAATAATTTTTCATTAGTCAAGCTAAACATTAGATAAATTATATATATAATACATATATTATTATTATTATATAATTCATTAGCCCATGGAATTTATGTATAATATTATTATTATCATAGACTTGTTTGTTCTCATAATTATTAGTTGAATTTTAAAATGTTATTGAAAATATTTATTAACTAAATATTTTAAATTGTTTTAAAAAAAATATTTTAAATTAGCAATTAAAAATTCAAATGTCAAATATTAACTTTTAACCGCTTATTTAAATAAAATTCACATATCAATTATTTGATTAAATCTTACCTATACTTGGTGCATATGTAAATCAAATTAAGATAATAATATATGGAGTAAAAAATGGTATTATTGTCTTTTCATTAGACAAAAAATAGACAAAATAATCATATTGACAAAAATATTTCATCACTTATTGATTTGTAGTATGAGATAAACCTATACACTTAGTGTAGTTAATAATTTTTTCAATTATTTAGTGCTTGTAAAGAGTGATTAAAAATTTATATTATAAAAAAAGTACAAACTGAACCAAGTTCATTGTCATGTAAAAATTTCCGGCAATGAGTTAAACTGGGGAACTAAATACAATATATGGATTCAATTTGATATGTCTTGTCTTTTGACATGTTCTCGTCTTGTCTTTTGACATGTTTGTTCTTTTCTAAAATACTACTCTTGATATAACTTCGTATTGTTCCTCTCATAATGTCTAGTAGTAGCTCTTCTATGGAAGACTTTGAAATTCAATATAATAAGATACGGATACAGGAGGAGGAGGAGGAGGGTGGTTTCATTGTATCAAAAACTGCAACGTCAGAAGGAGAAGAAGATTACAAATGGAGTCTTGTGGGTCGTTTTCTGACGGATCGAAATATCACACTAGATCATGCAAAATACTCTTGCATCCATATGGCGACCAGTCAGAAGGGTATGCATCAAAGAGATTCAGCCAAACTTATTTTTATTCCAGTTTTATCATGAATTGGATATTAAGAAGGTGATTGATAGTGGACCATGGACATTCAATAACCATATGTTAGTGGTCAAAAGGTTGAAGGCTGGCGATCAACCAAAGAAAATCCCTCTATTCCATGTTGATTTTTGGGTGCAATTACATGACCTTCCAGTGGGCTTTATGTTTGAATTCATTGGCAAGAATGTTGGTAATTTCATTGGTGAGTTCATTCAAGTTGATCCTAAGAGTTTTGTAGGAGGATGGAAGAATTTCATGCGAATAAAAGTACGCATAGATGTGCGAAAACCTTTAAAGAGAAGGATGCGTATCAGAATGGAAGGCGGAGACTGGAATTGGATCAACTTTAAATACGAATGATTACCCATATTTTGTTTTATTTGTGGTATATTGGGTCATTCTAATTCATCATGTGACATGCTTTTTGATAATCCAATAGGCCATATTGAGAAAGCTTATGGGATATGGATGAGGGCCAATGTTAATCGCTCTAATAACAGTATCGGTGCTAAGTGGCTGCGAAATGGACCGCCGGAGACGAAGGTTGACAGTGGTGGGTTTGATGTGGAGGGAACCAATATGGATATGGATAGTCCTATAGAATTGGCTAAAAATACGGGACATGATAAATCTTTGAGAAAAGATCGCACTGATTGTGGCAATAACGTGGGTAAGGAATCTTCATCTCCTATTTTATTGGAACCAATAACTGAAGGTAAAAAAAGTGGGCTTCATGGTGGTGAGGCGAGAAATGAAACAAATTAAGTCAGAATCAAAATGAGGAGATGACCTTATCTGATCCTAAACGACAACTTTATAAAAGGGATACTAATGTTGCAATTCATTTGAATAGGCTATCTACTGGCCCTAATTCAGTAGAACATATGGATGGCGAAGTGGTGGGCCTTGGTAACCAGGCCTATCGAGCTCAATGAGTACTTTATCCTGGAATTGTCGTGGATTCAAGTTCTTAAGGACTTTGTGTCCTCTAAAAGGCCAGTTTTTTTTTGTTTCTTATAGAGACTCTTATGGGTAGATCAAAAATGGAAAGTATTAAAGTTCAGTTGGGTTTTGAGGGGATGTTTGTTGTTGAGAATGAAGGTCACAGTGGGGGATTAGCTTTGCTCTAGAAGACAAAAGACACTGTGAATTTGATTGGTTTTTCCCATCATCATATTGATGTGGTGGTTAAGCTCCCGGACATGGCTCAGTGGTGACTCACGGGTTTTTATGGCATTCTAGAAAGGGGAAGAATAAGGGAGTCCGAGGCTTTACTTGTTGATTTGAGTACCAAGTTTGACTTTCCATAGTGCATCCTCGGTGACTTTAATGATATCCTAGTAGCTTCAGAAAAAAGTGGTCGTATTAGACATCCTCAAAGTCTGATTATCGGCTTTCAAAATACAGTCCAACAGTGTGGTTTATTTGATGTGCCATTACATGGTCACCCTTTTACTTAGGAAAGGGGGCGGGGAACGGAGAATTGGGTGGAAGAAAAACTTGATAGAATAATGGTGAATAAAGAGTGGTGTGATTTATTTTCAGGAGCTAAGGCATGAAATCTCGAAGTTTCTTACTCAGATCATTCTCCAATTTTTCTTGAATTTCCTAGTGCATATAAGGAATTCAGAACTAAGAAATTTCATTTTGAAAATGCCTAGTTGAGGGAGCAGGAGTGTAAAAGAGTGGTAGAGGAAGGGTGGAGTGAAGTTGGTCCTGTTTCAATTCAGGCTAAAATTAATTTTTGCGAGGCGAAGCTTTTGGCTTGGGGTGGTAACTTGGTTGGGCAATTCAAACAGAGAATTTCTTGGTGTAACAAACGCATGAAGGTGTTGAGGAGCAGCAGTCTTGAGAGTGATGTAGCTGAATTAAAGCAATGTCGTGAAGAGTTGAACAATATCCGCCATCATCAACATGTTTTCTGAAAGCAGAGAGCTAAAAAACACTGGTTGAAAGAAGGAGATGTTAATTCATGTTTCTTTCATGCTTTAGCAACAACTCGTAAAAATAAGAATATGATCAGAGCTCTGAAAGATGAGTCGGGTCGGTGGAGCAACTCTGTTTTAGAATTACATAATATAATGGTGTTATATTTTTCTAATATTTTCAGGTCATATGGTAGCAAGTTCGAGGCTATTTTAGATGTTGTAATTCCCAAAGTCTCGGAGGAGCATAATCAATTACTTGACCAGCCCTTTACTGAAAAGGAGATTAAGATGGTTGTTCAATCTATGCACCCTGATAAATCTCCAGGGCCTGATGGGATGAATCCCGCTTTCTATCAGAAGTTTTGGATGGTTGTGGGTGATGATGTAACAAAAGCTTGTTTGCATTTTCTAAACAATCGCTATCTTTCGAATGGTATGAATGATAAATCCATAGTTTTGATACCAAAGAAGAAGAAGCCGGAGACTATGGCAGATTTGCGTCCTATATCATTGTGTAATGTGATTTTTAAAATCATGACGAAAGCAATTGTAAACCGTTTGAAGGTTATATTTCCTGGTATGATCTCTGATGTCCAAAGTGCTTTTGTCCCAGGGTGTTGCTTTTGAGATTCACCATTATCATAAAAGGAAGACGCAAGGAAAAAAGGGGGTGGCTGCTTTAAAAATTTATATAAGTAAGGCTTATGATCGAGTGGAGTGGGTGTATTTGAGGAAGATGATGGAAAGGTTGGGTTTCTCACATAAATGGGTCGGTTTGATAATGCAATGTGTTGAAACGGTTCGATATATGATAGTTCATAATGGTCAAGAAATTGGTCCAATTGTCCAAGAAAGAGGGTTTTTCCAAGGAGATCCTCTTTCACCATATCTATTCTTAATTTGTGCCTGAGGGACTTACTTCTATGATTAGCAATTTTGAGAGAAGGAATTTAATTCATAGTTGTCATATAGCTCGCCATCGTCCTAGTGTCATTCATCTTTTTTTCACTGATGATAGTTTTATGTTCTTTCGGGCAAATTCAAATGAATGTGGCAGAATTAAAAAGATCTTGAGATCTTTGTGCTTCATTGGAGCGAATGTTCAATTCATTTTGGTGGGGGAATGGGAGAGGGTAGCAGGGTATAAGGTGGATGAGATGGGAGAAATTTTGTGTTCATAAGTATAAGGGGGGTATGGGCTTTAGGAAACTACATGAGTTTAATTTGGCTCTCTTTGGGAAGCAAGGGTGGCGATTGGTAACTAATCCAAATTCTTTAATGGTGTTAGATTACATGATGAACATATGATTTATATTAATGAATGGTGTGTTTGTACAAGAGAAATACAATGGTATTTATAAAGGAAAGAAATGCATTAATGGAGCATTGGAGCCTTGATTGGTGAAAGACTTGAAGGAGCTACACATGGAGTAACTGGAGCTGCACATGGGAGCTTTGACAATGGCAATGTAAATAGCTTACCATTGTTGATTCTTCTAATAGTGTTTTCACACTAACACCCTTCCTCAAACTCAAGGTGGTATCGTAGATGCCAATTTGAGATTGCTCAGTAGATTCAGAAAAACGGGTGTAAACAGAAAACAGAATACATAGTAAAAAACTAGTAGAACATACAGAAAATAGAAAATAAATATATAAATTGATTACAGTAGTATAACTGAAAAATAAATTCGAAGATAACCAGAGTCGGAATTTGGTAACAGATATCAGATTTGAACACGTGGCGGAACACGTGATAACAGTAGTAGCCATCTTAATGGCAGAGCACATATTGGATACATGGCGGAACACGTGAAAATAGGAGATAGAGTCAGATTATGGTAAAATTGATACTAAATCTGGATTCAAATATAGTCTGAAATAGATAAAACAGAAGCCTTAAAGGGCTTTTGAAGGCCAAAAAATTAATTGAGGCAGCCCAAAATTGGAGATAAATTTAGAAACTGGTAAAACAAATGCCAGCAATTGATTCAGAAGGGCAAAATGGGTTTAAAAAATGCCTAACACAGAAAATTGAGTCACAAAGTGACAAAACAGAGACCGAAAATAAATTCAGAATGTCTAAAATATTTAGGAATCAGGAATGGTTCATTCAGAACCTGTCGGAAAAGGGTTGAACCGACCGGTCAAAGAAACACATAAAATTTAGAAAAATGAGGAAAATATAGATAGAGACAGAATTTTGCAAAACAAACTGCAAAATTGATTTCAGAAGGCCTTAAAACCTTGGGAACCAGTAAAGGTTCATTTAGAACCGGTTAGAAGAGGGTTGAACCGGCTGTTGGAAAAACAGAAAATTGAGGAAAAATTAAGAAAATTAATTTAGAGACAAAATTTTGCAAAACAGACAGCAAAATTGAACTCAGAAGATCTAAAAACCTTGGGAACCGGTCTGAGTTTGCTAAAAATCGTAAAAAAATCACTGAACCGGTTGGTCAAAACAAACTGGATTGGTTCGGTTAGACAGAGAATCAGACCAGAAGGCCAGTCGGGTCAAAATGGATTAGGTCGGACCGAAGCAGGTTGGGCCGAATCTTAATTCGGACTGGAGCGGATGACTCGCGGGTCGGATCCGAGATGGGTCTGGTGACGTGGCACGAGCTGGCCCACGTTGGACACGTGGTAAGATGTGACTGGGCCACGTGGAGGACAGTAGCGTCTGGTGATTGGCGGACCATTTGAGTAATTCTGACAATGGGTCCCACGTGTGACACGTGGCGACGCCTAAATGGATGACGTGGCGATGACTTGGCTGAGCGGCTGGCGACACGTGTCACTGACATGTGACACGTGTCGGTCTCTGATTGGCTGACTGGATGTTTGGCGATGATGGAGTGGGTCCCATGTATGACACGTGGCAGAAATACATTGGGCCACGTGTCACTGCCATGTGACACGTGGCAGAATCGGATTGGTTTGGTGGGCTGACGATGATGCCACGTGGTCGTGCCACGTGGCTCTGACAGATGACACGTGGTTAGTGTTGAATGGATGAGGTGGCTGCTGACTGGGCGAAAGCTGCTGACGTGTGTCATCTTCAACCTCTGGCCGCGCGTGACGCGCATGAAGAACAGTTCAGAAACTTTGGGCGGCGCGTCTGGGCGCGTGGAAGCTCTGATTTCAGTGATTTTTGTTTCAAAATTCTTAGAATTTTATGTTCTTTCTGATGGTCTTGTTACAAAAAATTTCTAACGTGTGCATGTGGGGGCGAAATAGGTCAGAAGCAAAAAATTGAAAAACAGAGCATAAAAAATTAGTTTTCTGGATTTTTGAGGATTATGAGCTTGAATGAACTCTTAGATTCTGATACCATATTAGATTACATGATGAACATATGATTTATATTAATGAATTGTGTGTTTGTATTTATAAAGGAAAGAAATACATTAATGGAGCATTGGACCCTTGATTGGTGAAAGACTTGAAGGAGCTGCACATGAAGTAGCTGGAGTTGCACGTGGGAGCTTTGATAATAGCAAGGTAAATAGTCTACCATTGTTAATTTTTCTAATAGTATTTTCACACTAACAAATGGCTCGTGTTTATAAAGGCAGATATTTCCCTAACTTGAATTTTCTAGAGGCCAAATTAGGGAGTAATCCCAGTTATATTTGGCGTAGCATACTCCAAGCACAGGAGTTGGTAAATTAGGGGCTGTGTAAACGGGTGGGTGATGGTGTTGATATTCATATCTTCAAGGATCCATGGCTTCCTGGGAATAATCCTTATGTATCGTCAGATGTTATGGAAGGTCTTGAGAACATTACAGTCCAGAGTTTAATGAAAGTTGATGATAAGATCTGGGATTTACAGGTTATTAATGATGTCGATGTCCAACGGGTATTGAGTATTCCTCTTAGTAGTAGAAGGGTAAGGGATGAGTGGATTTGGAAGGATGAGAAGAGAGGGAGCTATACAATACGGAGTGGATATCGTGTGCTTAATAACACAGAGGTGAGCAATAGTTTAGTGGGTGGTCTTTATGGTAATGTTTGGAAATTTCTTTGGGCAGTAACAGTACCTCCAAAGGTTAAATGTTTCTTATGGAGAGCTTGCACTGGGTGTCTCCCAACCCGTTCGGCCATACTTTCAAGGCATGTTAAGGTTCCAGAGTTTTGTCCTATATGTAATGGGTTTGTGGAAACTCCTTTGCACATCTTAGTTATGTGTCTGTTAGCAAGGGATTGTTAGGTTCAAACAAATGTGGGCAGTATGGTGGGTAACTACTCATAGTTTCTAGAATGGTTTGCTGAGATGGTGTCCAAAGAAAATAAAGAGGGACGAGGTATGATTGCAATGGTGTGCTTGGCTTTATGGTCAAATAGGAACAACCTAGTGTGGAACGGTGTCAACTCGTCTCTATTGCAGATTGTCTCTCAAGCCCGATATTTGCTTTAGCAATGGAAGGATGCCCACAGTCCAGAGATTGACACACCTCACCAAGGCCAAACCAAGTCTCATTGGACAAAGCCGCAGCAATCCTGGGTCAAATGTAACATTGATGGTGCGGTTTTTGCTAAAACTAAGCAACTGGGTTTTGGTTTTGTGATTCGAGATGCTAATGGTGAGTTTATAGCAGCAAGATGCGGTTTAATGAATGGCCTTCAAGACCGCAAAATCGCAGAAGCCTTAAGCATAAGGGAGGCTCTTAGTTGGGTGAAGATGCAACGTATGTCCAATGTTGTTTTTGAATTTGATGCCCAAGCTGTGATCCTTGCGTTAACTGGTTGCAATAGAGACAATTCATATTTTGGCTTAATTTTACAAGATTGTAATTAGTTGTTAGGTGTAATTGGTAATGCACACCTAGTGTTTGTTAAAAGGTCTACGAACATTGTGGCTCATTGTCTTGCAAGAGCCGTTTGTTCTATGTCTGGCCTTCAGCAGTGAACTTTGTCTCTGCCAAATTTCTTTCTGATGTATTAGCTGCTGATCTTGTTCATTAATGAATACATTACCATTTCAAAAAAAGAAATTATATTATATATATGTTCATTGTTCCTTTCTAAAATAGTGCTCATCATAAATAACATGAGTGTCTTAGAAGTTTAGAAAAACTTGCAATTAACATTATTGGCATACTTAATCTTTTAGATTAATGATATTAAAAAAATTATATTTTTCGTCAATTATTTTAATTTAATAAATTTGAATCACAAATTTTAACTGTATTATAACCATATAGTTTGATGTACTTTTTATTCAAAATTGTTAACCTGATAATGGAATACTAAGCAACAACTATGACATAAACTGTGTTTGTTAAAATGAAAAATTAAGTATTTAATTTTAAGTATCAAATAAATTAAGTGTTGCAATATTTAAATTGTAAAAATATAATCATATAATATAATCATTTTAAGTGATTTTTATCTTGAAACTTTTAAAATAAATATTATCAAACAATTTAAAATAATAAGTATTGAAAATTTTAATTTCAATTATTAAATAGGATTATCAAATATCGCCTTACATTCATTTTTAAGGGAAAAAAAAAAAAAAAAAAAACCTTGTTGAATCATATTATCAAACATCGCCTTACATTCATTTTTAAGAAAAAAAAAACTATGATACCAATTAGTTTTTGATTTAAAAATACTTAAATCGTTAGTTGAGTTTGAGCTATAACTGCATTAAGAATGGGTTGATGCGCCATGAATTGTAGCTACTAAATCATAGTACAAGTGGATACATTAACCGTCTTGTTTTTTTTTGTTTTTGAAATCCAAAACCAGAAACTTTCATTAGCTACTTTCAGAAATAATTAAACTGGCAATACAATCAGGAGGAGTGTTGAACCATTCCATATGATCTGTAATAGAAATTGCAGCTTTAGCGAGGCTATGAGTCACAAAATTCGCAGATTTTCGCACGAAATTAAAATTTACTTGCCTAAAGTGTTGCACTAGAGTTAAACATTCATCAACTACATTCTGTAAATAAGAAATGCTAAGTGGGAGCTTCAGTTCTTCAATCACCTGTGCTGCATCTGATTCAAGGACACAACACCCTAAATTCTTATCCTTTAGCCACGAAAGCGCCTCCCTTACACTCAAAGCTTCCGCCTCCAAAGATGAATAGGAGCCGTTGACCCTTTGAGAACGAGCCATGAGCAATCGACCACACCAATCACGAACCACACAGCCTAACCCGATACCTCTTTTATTCAGAAAAACAGCTGCATCAGTATTAATTTTTACCCAGCCTTCTGCTGGTGCCTTCCACCTTGACTCATCCACACGAGTTGAACTATTGCTGGTACCTTGACATCGCTTTACTTGAGCTTCCTTCCATTGAAGGAACACTTGGTCAGCACACTGAATAACTTAGGAGGGAGAACACGTTGTCTGCTTCCATACTAACTGATTTCAAAAATGCCACAGACTCCAGCAGTATAGAGCAAATTTCTCACAACTCTCTAAAACATGACGTGCAAAAAAAGACATCATCCATTGTTGCACAGTCTGACCAGCTGTTGTATTTACTCGTAAACTAGAGAGTAACCATGAAGTTCTAGCTAGAGAACACTCAATGAACACATGACTCTCCAATTCAATGCCCAAATGACATCTGCCACATAAAACATCGACAGGGACTGCCTTCGAAGCAAGCTTCATTGCTGTTGGCAAGCAACCTCCACATAAAATTGCGAACTTTAGCTGGGACTTTTAATTTCCAAATGGTTGCCCATATTGGATTACCACTCAGCCCCAAGTTTCTTTGCAGGCTACGATAACAACTTTTAACTGAGAACTGACCCTTCGTTTCATGCATCCAATACCAGGAATCATCTTGAAGTCTTGATGACAGAGGGATGCTAAGTATCAAGTCTCTATCCCGCTCGCCAAACATATCATTCACAAGGTCCACATCCCAGGCTTTAGTGTCGACTCTCATAAGCTCAGCAACTGTTGTAATCTCCATACCAGGAGGCATCTCTGATTCAACATAGTCATTCACACCACAAGGCAACCATGGTTCACCCCACACCTTCGTACACTGTCCACTACCCACCCTAATTCTACATCCACCCTTAATAATATTCTGAGTGGCATGAATACTACGCCAAATATAGCTCGGGTTAGAATCCACACCTGCTTCTAAAAAGCTGTAGTTAGGGAATTACCTCGCTTTATAGACTTTAAACACAAGAGAATGAGGGTCTGTTAGGAATCTCCATGCTTGTTTACTAAGCATAGCGAGATTAAACTCATAAAGTGACTTAAATCCAAGTCCCCCAATCTTGTTTATTAATGTTGTTTATAACCGTCTTATTTATTTTAGGATTTACATTTTCATGAAAGATAACCATCTTGTTTATTTTAGGATTTACATTTCTATAGAAGATAACCGTCTTGTTTATTAATGTTGAAATCTTAGGATCATTTTATAAGTAGAATTTACATTTTGGATTAAATTATAAAAAGTTGAAAATGAATCTTCTGATATGAATATAAATAATATATCTCTAAATTATGGATGTGAATATTAAATTTATATTACCGGTATAACTTGTATTAAATTAACATGTTTGAGCAGTTTACCTACACTGAGTGTATATATCAATTTAATGAGATAAAAAAATGATATCAGTATCTTTTCACTAAGCAAAAAATAGATAAAATAATTATATTGACTAAAATATCTCATCACTCATTAATTTAATATAAATAAATCTATACATTTAGTATAGACACGATTTTTCCTATTTTGATATATAAAGTCCACTTCACATGGCATCTCCTCACCATAGCTTCCATTCCATTAATTATTATTTGTCACTTGTCGGTATCAAGTAAAATAATAACAAATTTAAATAAACAGACCAAAACATATTACATAACTTATTAGTAAGTATATACACAATCTGATTAATAAATTTAAATTTGATTCCCTTTTCATGTTAAAAAATAACAAACTTAAATAAAAAATTAAAAAGAAAAACTAATGGAAGATGCCATTGCAATATTAGTTAAGATCTATAATAAAAATCTATATTCAAATTTTAAAAAAAAAAATGTACAGAGCAAAGATCGAGTTTACTCTATTATGATATCCATCCTCCGACCTAGGTTACCTTACCCCAGTAGTCCAGTCTGTTGATGAAGCCATCAAGGTAACAGTATTTTATATTAATTTCTTTTTCCCAATTAATATGATACTGTTGTCATTAACAGACTTTTTTTTTTGGAAAAATATATTAATTTTATGTATAATTAATATGCATTAATATTCCTAACAAATTAAATAATATATTAAATTAATATAAAAGTTGGATTATATAAAACAACTTAAATTTTTATTTGATTTATTTGGTCAAGGATGCCTTCAAGCTAGCTGAACCTAAATAGTAAATACAGTATAAAACAATTGTAAACAAATTTGACCAAAAAAAAAAAAATTCCATTTGCTTCCAGTCTCTCTGGCCATAGAACAGAAGGAAGCTGGTATCAAAGTCAATTTTAGTGCGATGGCAGATTTGCATTTCCCTTTTTTTCTTTCCATGAAAATAATATTATACCAACTTTCCAATCCCAAATATTAAACATGTTTTTTCTATATAAATTTGACTTTGAACGCCATATTCCCTGCATGTTAATTTTAAGCCTCTGAAATAAATAGAAAAAAGCATGCAAACATCTAAGGAAAAATAATTAATGGCTAGCTTACTCCACCTACCAAAATCTTCATATGTATACAGATTGGCTAAATAGGACTTTTCAGAAATTTGGTTGATACTTAACCGAAAAAGAGTTGAATAAAAACAGTGAGCATCAGCACAAAACTATTAAATGGTGCAAAGTCTTTAATGGACTTAAAACAGTCCTTAGCTTCCAATGGCCTAACCCCAATTACCATGAATGTCTTTAACACATGAAAGCTATAGAGATCATACCATGATTATTAACATAGACATGTAAGATATATGTATGTAATTTTAAATGCTGGTGGGCACATATGCGTGTGTGTATGTGATAGAGAGAGAGAGAGAGAGAGACAGAGAAAGGCTAATTTCAGCTGGAGATTGAAAAGAGAATGAGATGTGGAAAATATTCAATGAGTCATTCTTGAAGCATATATAGGGAGAGCGAGAAGCAACTTGTACAAACTGAAGGTATATGCAACAGCACATGCATTGTTTCATTTAGTATGTCCTGATGATTACATATACCCAAAATGGAATAAACAACAAGCTACTTGGAAGGTTTCCTACAAAGCCAATGCTTGACAGAGATCTCAAGGAAAGGCATGGCCAAGGTAAAAGCCTACTTTTAACTTTTGATACGCAATACAGTGTCCGACCTAACTTTTGAACAAAATCATAGACATTTCTCTGACAGAGTTCATGAAAAATGAAAAGACCCACTACTCACATTTAATTGACCTGTATATGTGACGAACAAAGAACAGCGAGGCACGGAAACCCACTGTTCCAAGCATGAGAAAGAAGCCATAGCATATGCAAGCCATGTACCCAAAGAAGAAAGAAGTTTGCATGAAACCAGACATATCGGATCGTGCATAGTAGTAATACAAGCAATATGCATAGATAAACAGCCCAGTTGATCCGCCACAGAGAAAAGACCTGC
>CATKHJ010084634.1:0-24840 GCA_949750685.1 Vernicia montana | reverse complement strand
TTGGAAATTTATTTTTTAAAGCAATTTATAGAAGGTAGTGGCACAATTTTTACCTATCTTAAAAGGATGACAAATTTATATATGCTACTTGATTTGGTAAAAGTAATTAAAATTAATTTTTTACTTCTTTGTTTGTTATTCACATATTTTATTTTCACTAAAAATAAAATTTTAATCAAATTATAAGTTAATTTCATATTTGAAATATTATTTATTATTTTATAAATTTTCATAAATATTAAAATAAAAGATATTGTGAAAAATATACTTATATTAAGCATTTAACTTTTAATAAAAAAACTTATTGAAAATTAAGAAAAGTATTGAGATTATGTAATTTTAAAACCACAAATATAATGAATACTTAATGATTATTCTTTATTAAAAATATTAATGTTTACAGTTATTTTTTTATTCATTAATTGAACTATTATTTAACATTTAATTGATATGAAATCAATTAAATTCAATTCCTCTAATTTGATGAGTAATAAAAATTTATACATTTCTTCTCTTAACTTTTTATATATAAAAGAAAAGAAAATAGTTTAAAAAACAGATAAATTGATTTTTTTCTATAGATATATTTGAAAAACAGTTTATAAAAAATAATAATAATTAATTAATTAAATAAAAAAAAATTCAAAAACCGTTTTTTTAGCATCAAACAGCAATCTCAAACAAGTCTTACATCTCTATTTATATTGTTTTCAGAATTAATTCTAATAAAAATAAAAAATATATATATATATATGTCACATAGATACCCTAGCTATTAATATTGTAATCTTACCTTTCATAATGGAGCTCCTACCCCTTATTAAACAATAATTTTGTATCTCTTTAAACAAAGACTATTTAATAATGGCCAAAAAAAAAAAAAACACTTATTCTTCCATTAAAACTTTTCTTATTATATTTTTATTTATATATAGAGTTAATTATATTCACTTTAATTCTACTTTCACATGGATCTCCAATCAATTATATATGTACAATTCTAAAATAGGAGTTTATATATATATATATATTCCCTATCTAACTAGAAAACATTTCTTTCACATAAAATTAAAAATTCCACAAGAATTCAATCTTAACTATTAATAAAATTACAACTACTACACATGAAATGAGAGAAAGTATTTGGCACACGTGTGGTGGGTTAGCCTTTTGACCCCAAAGATGCATTACAAACCATTGACTTTGCCCAATTTCACTTCAACTTCTTAATTAAATCAAAATTCTTATATATTGATGTGATTAAGAAGGTATATATATATATAGAGAGAGAGAGAGAGAGTTCAAAAATCAAAGGCTCTAGACCTTCATCATGTCTCTTTTGTGCCAATTTTTCATGTCTTTATATATATATATATATAAGGACTAGAGGCATAGTCAACAAAAGAATACTATCTTGTCTATATTTCTAATAGGCTAAAGCTCATCAAACTCATTACTTGAAAGTCTTGAATATTCATTTTGAAACTATATAATATGATTTTGGGTGATCTCTTGTAGCTAGGCTTCATGCATATTGTCAAATATTAATTTATAAGTTAGGAAATGTTTTCAGAATATCTTGGTAAGTGCTTTCTATTTTTATCTTATTTTGGGTAAGTTTTGTGAGTTGTTATCATATTTTTATCAATAGCTAGTCACTTCAACAAGCTTAGTTAGCCACTCAGAAAACAAAGTTTTTTTTTTTAATTTTTTTCTTCCCTAGCTAGTTGTATATATGAGCATGACCTAATTAGTATATATGGTCTCATCATGTGAATATGGTGGTTTATTTAAGTCTTTATAATCCATCCCCACTCTACTAATAATCACTTTGGCAAAAAAAAAAAAAAAAAAAAACTCTACTAATAATCAAGCCTCAAATAATGAATTAGAGTCATTGACTTGCTCATCTTTTGATTCTTTGTGCCTAATTCACTTAGGGGCAGTATTATAGAGTAATTATAGTGATGTGGACATGAATATACTTTGAATTTAAAATAAATTAAATATTTTTATTTTGTTAATTTTTTGGCATAACAACTATAGATCACAATCCACAAGTCCTAAACCTTAAACAATTATTACCTAAATTATATGTATGTCTTTTATCTCATATGTTCAATCAAATTCAATCAATGTGTTAATGTTATTTAAAAAAAAATTATTCACTACTTTTCTGTTAATTTTTTAAGTAAAAAATATTAATATTAATATTTACCATGTTATTATCACATTAATCAGATCATTAATTATTAAGAAAATCAAAGTTATAAGTGCAACGATAAGAAAAGAAAAAAGTAATACACAAATAAATTTTACGTGTTTCAATCTCTCGTGAATAATTCACTAAATCAATATATTACTATATTATAATTTTTAAACGGATAAAATTGTAAACCTCTCATAATATCATCACTCATCATAAATGCACTGTACCCATACACTTTGTATCACATTCTATCAATAGGCAAAAACCCCAACTTAATTATTGGGCAAAAGGCCAATTATATACTTGGACAAAAATCAAAGAATCTCTCTTATAATACTAGTATATATAATGTTACCCGCTATCACTCCTAACTTAATAAGGATTTTCACCCAATTAAAAATAATATTAAAATAAAAATTCAATTCTACTCTACAAAGAAAATAATCATCAATTCAATTGAAGAATATTTCTTACACAAAATAAAAAAAGTCTCATTCCAAATCCTATTAAGATTTTGAGTCATAATTCTAACATTAACTTTTATGATTAAGTCAAATTTAAGTTAATTAGCTGGAGCTTGATTGGTAAATGTCTAAGTTGCGTTGCCATTAAGCCAATAATATTGCTGAATGGTTACATGGAATTTTGCTGTCAGTTCTTCAATATTTATACTAAAATTAAAAATTTCAATTAAGGCATGCCCAGTTTAAGTCAAAAACAGATTATCAATAAGGCTTCCCTTGAAATTTCACAATGTGGACATAAGATAATTTCATGAAAATGGCCATCATCCTACTAACGATATTAAATTATTATAATTTCAAAAGTGGGCTAACATCATTTTCTTTACATAATTAACGTATCTTGGAGTCTAGAAATTACCAATATTTGACTTAAGCTTAAACTATTTTCTATTTAGGAAAAAGTATAAAAGAGTACCTTCGGATTTAGTGTTTTTTCAATTAGGGACATGTGGTTTTTTTTTCTTGACATTTAGAGGCATGTGATTTCATTTTTTATGCACTTTAATACCCTATCAACAAATATTATCAAATTTTTATAGTTTTACATTTATATAATATTGGATTTTCAACAGTAAAATTATTTATTAAGTGATTTAGCAGTCAATTAGAGAAAAGAAATGATAAGTTAATTTTTTTGTTTGTTAAAAAAAAAAAAAAAGAAGAAGAAGAAGAAGAAGAAGAAGAAGAAAAAGAAGAGATTGTATAAACTAAAAATGAATGATTGGGAAGATGATGGAATTTGTGCGAAAGCAAGTATGATGATTTTAAAAGATAGCCAGGATTAGACAAGCGCAGCATAAATACCATCCAATATACTCTTTATCACAGTGAATGCTGAAAGTGATGCACCGCCCAAAATAGTAACATGGCAACATCACACTTTTACAGTTTTGTTTTTATTTTTATTTTTATTTTTACATAATAATAATAATAATAATAATAAATGGACCCAATTTCAGATTGGGGTCTCATAGGTTTTCTTCTGAGTTTAATAAATGGGAAATGGTTGTTTTCTGCCAATTTGGGACTCCTCAGATCACGAGCAAATCTTTGTATTTATTTATTTAACTTTGGTTTCTATCAAAGGATGGTCCTGCCTGCTTATCTTTTCAGCTGACATACCTAAGAATCCATGAGTGATGAGTACAAGTTGATTGAGTTTATTTATGTATCTTTTTTAATAAAAACAACAAGCAAAAGTCTATTCTAAACAATAAGTCATAATTATTATTATTGTAAATTGCAAAGTATGATTTCACATGTGTTGCGAATATTATAAAATCAATGATAGATATTGCATATTCTCAAAAGAAAATAATAATAATGAAATAAAGTATATTGCACCCACCAACTGGATTCTGATTTCTCTGAAAAGTATGATCCTATTTATAGTTTTATACTTCATATCTGTTGACCGAAAAAAAAAAAAAAAAAAAAATCAATAAATTTGGTGTCTAAAAAAGGTGTGAGATTCAGAATCTTTGATAAATGTGATTTAAGAAAAGAGTGAGCCTGGACCGGACCATCTATGTATCTTCCAATGCATGTGTACCTATAAAGAACCAAACAGTTGCTTGAACATGGCATCACTTCTAAAGACGGTAAATTTGACAACGAAGCTACAAAGGCAAACAAAAAAATTTTACATTATAAGTTAATCCAAAAATTTCTGAAAACCACATTAAGCTCAACCCTAAAGTCCTCCGCAATGTTAATCCTATAAATTTCATAGTAAGAATATGGGGGATGGTGATTAATCCAGGCAAATCATAATTCTTCACACCAATGCCTGTTCTGCAGTTTAAAAGGATTTCCCACAAGAAGCCTTTGATGCCATGATTTTCGTTCAAGACCTGTGATCTTTAGTTTCTGACAAACGTTATGTATAAATTGCTGTTTTCACCGAGAACCAGATGAAGCACGTGGTTTTCCTTTGATGGAGTTCAAGTGTTGGGTGATGAAGATGACTCCCATCACAATTAAAAGGCAACCAACCAGTGTGCTGAAGAAGAGGGCACCTGGTGTCCTTGTCTGTACAAAGCCATACACCCCATTTGATGTCACAACGATAAGGTCAGTAAGTCCATCATTTGAGAAGTCCTCACAGATCAGGGCATGGGTGGGTGGTGCCGGAAGATCAATTGATGTTTGTATGCTTCCTCTAGAAGATATCACTACTGCCTCTTGATCTCCTGCTGCAAGAATCATTTGTTGATTGTCGTGTACTCGCAAAGAGAATGCCTTGAATGTGGGGACAACCATGCCACCTTCCATCATCCCTGATGGAGAAGGAAGATTTGACCATGTAGCATCTGTCAAGAGTTGCCATTGCCAAATTGCATCATGGCCATGCAAGCCAGGAGAGTATGATGTCACCTGAAAGATGTGGTACATTTATGAGTCACTGATACTTCAGCATACTTGTCCCAAACTAATACCTGTACATAGATAACAGTTATGCATACCAGGTAGGTTCTAATTTGCTACAAGTATGGCTAGGAGTGTTAAATTTCTCACTGCATTTATGAGTCACTAATTACTCACGAAGTTGGCAAAATGATGATTTAAAGAGATCAACTCAAATAAATAAATAAACACTTAAACACAATTGGAAACTCCATTTAGAGAACAATTTCACTTGATGGGCAATTATGATTTTCAAGACTAGATTATTTCTTCAAATGTTGTAATCTAATAAAAGGAATTATCAGTCAATAATAGGAGCATGCTCCCATGAGAAACAAATTGATGTAATAAGACGCGACGACATATGCTGTCCGCAACTTTGTTTCTAGGAGCATGCCTCCTAGTCTAACTACTAATTCCACACTATAATAATGTTCCAATTTGTCGTAAATATATAAATAAAGAAACAAGAAACTAGAATCTAGACTAGAAGAGACTAGATTCAGATTACAGCATACCTCCCCACGATTTGTCAAGAAGACAACATCACCATGACTCCCTTTGTGATGCCTACGACCGTCACTTCTTGGGACAAGAATAGGTGTTGCTACCTCTAAAGATGATGCGTCAGACGCTCGACCAAAATTTCTAGAGAACTCTCCATGTTGGAATAAGTTAAATGGGGAATGATGGCATATAGAAGCATTGAAAAGTTGTTCTCGAACTGGTACACCAGAGGTTGCAACTGCCCAACAGGGTCTTAGCACTTCCATTGATCCACTAACAACAGTCTGCTCAGCTCCATTTCCCCCAACAGCCTGAAAAGAAAGAACATGATTCTGTTTGTTTAGCACCCATGTCTAGCCAACTTTTCCAAGTAACTATTGTATTGTGTCCCCTTCAACATCATTTCCTAAGTGGTTTATAGGGGTTAGCGGATGGAAAAGTATACATAAGGAGTGCTATTAATTAATATTAGCATATTCAGCATGATTTCACCCATGGATCTGGGTTATCTGTTATAACCAAGTACCAAGCCTTTTCTCAAACTTTAATTTGTGTAAAAAAATTTAGTGCATGGAAAAACAGAAACACAGTTTGCAGATTGACCATGGATATACAAATTTCTAGGACCACAAAACCCATCAGATCAGCAGTTCTCATTCTTGTGCTCGATAGTGTTACAGTTATCAATCAACAAAAAACATCACTGTAGTCTGGTTCATTTGAGTAACATTAACGATAGACATGTCTAACCACATCAATGACCAGTGATGTAGAGAGATGGCATACTGGCATTATCACATTAAGCAATATGATTGCAAGAAAGTGAACTGAAATAGTTCAATCAAACCAATAAACTCGAGATATAAGCATAACCCAGTGAATAATAATCCAACACTTACTGAAGCATTGAGATAAACATCAAATTGGTGAGAGATAAGAAACAAACACACACCTGGACATGATCTAGGACGCCATCTCCATTAATATCAGCATGAAGACCACCTTCTTGGAGATGAAGCTGATGAAATTAACAAGTTCCTATTAGACTTTTTTAGAAGCAATATGTCAATAAACATGACAAATTCATTCAGAGCTGCAATGAATTGGAGAACATTCAAATTTCATGCACGTCCAGAAGCACAGGCAGACACACAAACACACACACGCACTCTTATAAATATGTATAGCTTGAACATATAAAATATGAAAAAGACTGGCCACTATCTACTTGTGGCATTTTGGTTTGACAGCTTGAAAAATAACTTCACCAAGCAATCGCATATTTGCCAATTAAGGATTCATATATGCGAGAAAATACATTCCTAGAACTATGTTATGGGCTTTATATTTACCTTACATAGAGTGCGACCAGATGCCAAATGAACAGCTTCTATCCCTTCTTTTTGATGAGCCACGATGACGTTAGGAACCCACCAAAGCTGAGTGTAGTTTGTTATGGTAGGAATATAAGGTAATGACTGCATCAACAAAATGTAATGGGTTATGACCAGAGTATGACATTTATAAGATTAAAAAAAACACAGATAATTTTGGTGATGGATACTCTTACAAATGTGAATCAACATATCGCAAAGGCAATATAAAACAAAAGCAAACTCATTAGTATGGTTTATAAGCATCTAATTGCCTTTTTTCCCTTCTTTTGTATATTTTCCTAACAAGCTAGATAGAATGGGTGCACCGCACCTAACACATTTTACATTACAAGCAATCTCTGCTCAAGGAAAAGCCTCCTATCTTAACATTTAACTAAAATAACATTCACATCAATACGATTTGATGGAGCATATAGAATTCCTCAAACTCACCAAATTTTGCAGCACAAGCACAAGGAAGAAGTTAGAATTAATATTTAATATTTAAAGTTCCACTTCAATTAAGAACAGCAGAATGCGAAAGAAAGGTGTGACTAATTCAGTAGCATATAAATCAGGTCTTCCAAAGGAGACAGGTAAAAAATTTGTCATGAAACACATTAATGTATTTTCAAGTTGGTGTCATGTTTGCAAATACTTGGAAAGACTTAAAAGGTAGTGCAAAGTGAAAAAGCATTTTAATTACGTAAATGATTCAATGCTCAAACAATTATATTATAAGCATTGGAAAGCTAAATGGGCATAAAGGTTTAGGGGCACATGACGTTGTATATCAATGAAGTATATGCCTGAGCAATTGAGCAGTGATAGATAGAAGAAACTAGAAACAATCTCTCCTCCATTTTGTCTCCCAACTTCTTTTACATGATACCCATTTGTTCTCCTGTCTTCTTCACATGGTACTACCATTAAACATTGCATGTCCACCAAAGCATTGACAAAATTCAACTCATTGCAGTGTACCAGAGATATCTGGACTTTGAGAGGGGATACGGTTTGCGGAATTTGCCAATAAATGTAAAATATGAAGGGTGGTCAAATGAAAAAGGAACTTGCATAGATAATAAGAGATCAGCAATAGAAACAGAACTATGTACTCTTCTCAACAGTTACAGAAACTTTAAAGCAAAGGTCATAAATCAAAGGGAAACTGCATGCTTCATGTTAATTCATTGACCAAGTTTTAACTAAATTTAAGCTCAACTGCATACTGATGTGATCAACAGCAGGCTGTACCTTCTTAGATTTTGCCGAGCCAGCATAATTTGCAGCTTTTCCAATGATTTTTGAAATTTTTTTTGTTGAGTCCTTTCCAGGAGGATGATGTTCTTCAGGCTTATGAAAAGGATAGTTTGTGGTCTTTCCAGCAACCTTTTTCAAAGTTTTTCTTTTGTGACGCCTGAAGTGCGCCAACTTCAATTGAGTATCTTCTCTCCTATCCTGATACAAAGATAACCATAATCTGAACCATTCCAATAATAAAGCATATCATTAAATGCGTACAAAGAACATCAAAATGTACTCACCCAATGATGCGGCATAACACCGAGGATTGATTCCCTAAATTCCCTGCACTCAAACTAAGGTGCAATATGCCTTAGCAAGCTTATCTTTAGAAAAGAGGACCAATAGAAAGGGCAGTTACTGTTACTTTGGAAATTAAACAAAGTGCAACTTAAGTACATAGAATTCTTCTCTTTCGAGCAAATCATGTCATGTGGGTTCAATATTTGTTTTGGATCTAGAGACTTTGTGATAGAAGCATATTCAGGCTCATTTCAAGTTGAAATAATAAATCCAAATAGAAGCATATTCAGGTTGATTTCAATCTGAAACAATAAATCATATGACTTAGGAAGATAAATCAATGCAATCCAAAAACTTAATAGAAGACAACTGCTCACTCATAAATGACTTTCTCTTAGGACATTGTAAAAATGAAAAATAATTCTAGATATTACTATCAATGAAGAGCTATGGTTTATATCAGAATTGGGTATTACAACTTGTAGAGTAATTTTTTTCAAAATGGCTTCAGGGCCTACCTCTCCAGGCTGACGACTATTCAGTGCATGAACATCAAGCTTGTAGTTATGTTGTGGAATTAGCTCAGAGGCATCTGAAGATTGTGCTTCAATATTCTAAACCATAAAAATGATGATATTAGTAATTAAAAAGGGAGCAGATATTTTGCACAGGAACCACAATAATACCATCAATAAGATGCTAGCATGAATGGTAATCAAAGTTACCATGCAAATTGCCAGTGAGATTACATTACATGACCATTGATGATACACTCTTCTTGGTGCAAAAGGAGAGTGCTACAACTCAAACTTATGATCTCCAGTCAAATCCCTAGCCCCACTAACACCTAGGTGTCATTGACAATCGATAACCTTCTCAGTATTCTAAACCAAAAAAGTATATCCAAAAATAAGTTTTCAGATTTTTTTAACTTAATTTATAGTGATGCATAGGAAGCAAATGCATACTCATTCCTCAATAAACTTAGATGGTCAATGTGAAGTTGTATGCAAAAGATGAAGGCCAAAGCACAAAAATGAAACATTAGAGTATAAAACACCTCACTGAAAACTAAAATTTTCTTATTTTTACTTATGTGTTAATTTTACAACAATGGTATAACTGGAACAGTCTTGCAGGAATTAGCTGCAAGTTACTGAGGCATGAGCTGCACATCTTTTTTGAGGAGAATAAATATGAGTTATGAGTCAGTAAAGCAATCGACACTATGACTAGACTAGAGATATGATGCAAGAAATGGCTGATGCTTATTTGCTTAGTTGGGGAGATTTTTTTTCAGATGATAAAAAAGTTTACTGAAAGGAAGAGATAAGGGATTTCTTTACTGGTTGAAGGGACTATTGAAATCCCTCAAAATGAGGGCTTGTAAAACCCTTATAGGAGATAGGTTTTTGTGAAATCCCTCATTTAAATGAATGAATAATTCCACAAATATTTTTTTTATTCCACAAAAATAACCTTCAATTCTATGGATTTGACTTGCATAGCAACCATGGGAGATTTTACAAATCCATGCAATTGAAAGCTTATAATAAAAATCTTGGTTTTAGTTCCAAGAATTTGACAAAACAATGGATTTTATAGGTCTCAATCCAAGAACAAGCAATAATAATTGATAAGTAAATTACCTCATTCTTTCTGCTCCATCGAAGGGTACCAGTTCGACCAGCAAATGCATAAAAGGCAAAATGGCGTAAATTCACAGTTCCAGAGTTCTCTGAAGCCTACAAAGGACATGAAAAGGAATTTTTAAGTATATCCCACCATTAAAAGGAGGAACAAATAAAATGGATCAGCTATGATTGCAACAAAGAAATAGAACATTCAGAGAAATAATAGTCACATATAAAGAAGCAAAATGCAGTAAATGTAAGAGGAGAGAAATCTTTTTTCCATATTTACAGAGCATAATAAAAAAGTTTCCATATGTTAACACAAACCAGCAATGCTTTTAGAATGACGTAATCTCTATACAATTGCAACAAAGAAATAGAACATTCAGAGCTTGAAATGAAAAGGCTAAAATAATAATAAGCATATATCAAGAAGCAAAATTGCAGTAAACATAAGAGAAGATAAATGTTTTTTCCATCTTTTCAGAGCATAATAAAAAAGTTTCCATATGTTACTTTTAGAATGACATAGTCTCTATATAATTGCATCAATGGAACATGAGCTTTATGGATGGGATATGTATGTAGCTGCATATTATTTTCCTTTCCGAATCAAGTATACAGCCATCTTCAAATATCTGGTTGAGTGATTATCAAGGGTTTAATATAAAGACAACATGCAGTAAGGAATAACACTTCAAATTACAAGGCAGATATGCCCATCACTTTATAAACAAAGACTTCTGTGATATGAGAGGGTAAGCTTTGGTTTGGTGCAATAGTAAGATTGCTTCATAATGATTCGGAGGTGATAGGTTTAAACTTTGCAAACATCGTCCTTGCAATGCAAAGGGAAAGACAACAAACTGTCCCTAGATCCAGAAATACAAGATAATTTGTGAAATAGTACACCCTTTATCATATTATGATTGACTGGTTAAACTGGTAAATGGTAACCAAGTACCCCACCTTCACCTACTCACCACATCAACTTCTATGCAACAGCTTTCTCTTTTTTTTTTTTTTTTTTCCTTTAACATTTGTCCATCCTAAGAGATTTTATTTAGTCACATGATAAGGAAGAAAGATGGCAACCCTTGATACCTTCAACCTTTGTGAAGAAAAATAGCAGAGAAATGACATGTTCCTAATTCCTTTTAGGCTAACCATCATGGGTTAGAATTTACTTCATATGTGATGAATAATATTTTACCAGTTGATACTTATTGAACCTTACCAGATAATAAACTTATTGAAGGTTCTCCACTTCCAAAAATGTTTTCTGCTATACTGGATGCATCACTTGTCTGTGATCTAAGTTGATGCATCACTCACTGTGATATTAGAATGTTTTTTTTACCCTTTTTCACTGGACTACTTGAGTACCTCCCTAATCCACATAGTTATTAAAGGCGCAAGGAGCACTAAGGTGCAAAGGGGTCGAGGAGTCTAGGCGCAGGTGCAAGACGCATGAGATAGGTGAGGCACAAAAAAATAAATTTGAAAGAAAATTAAAAATAAATTATTAATATATATAACAAATTCAGGTACTTAAATCTATTTAACCAGATTAACACTTAATATATATAACACATCCAAGAAATCAACTCTTTTCTAAAAGAAAGTGACAAAAGTTAACTTTCAAAGCATCATTGTAAAGAATCTAAACATGAAAAGAAAAACATAATATACAAATTCAAAATGCAGAGTTGAGAAAAATAGAGAGTTAAGTGGGGAGAAAAGCAAAAAACCAAAAAAGAATAGAAATGGAGAAGCCAAGGCCATATGAAATGAGTCAAGTCTCTTTTAGTATCATACTATTACTGCTTAAGTAAAAACTGGGAATGGTGGAGGAGGAAAAAAAAAAGAAGAAAATAGAAAAAACAAAAAAGTTTGGTTGACACTGGAAATGGAAGGCTGGAGGAGAAGCCAAGGCAGAAACAAAAAAGCCAAATTATTACTACTACTAAAGTAAAAACAAAAAAGACAGGCAGAAACAAAGAAGTCCTAAAACAAGGCTAGAGGAGAGAGGCCCAAGGCACGTGGATGCCGGAAATGGAAATACCAGTGCCGGGCAACTTAGATGGTGGTGGTCCGGCCAGGTTCCGGCAATAAAGGTGGCATCTCTAGTGACTTTTTTAGTGCGTGGACACTAGGTTCTGGTGGATCGGCATATTTTGAGTCTGGTGACGGTGGCTATTAGGTGTGGGTCTCTTCACTGGAGGTTGAAGTATAGAAAGTGCACCTTTTTTGGGCCTTACGGCTTGAATAAGGCACGCGCCTAAGCAAAAAGGTGAGTGCCTAAGTGAGGTCGCTTGCCATACTCCTGCAGAGGTGCTAGGGCCAAGACCCAGTGTGCCTTGCGCCTCAGAAGCACCTTTAATAACAATGCTAATCCCTATTCATAATGTATGTTATGGCAACAAAGAGCAGGGTGAACCATCGTTCTCATGCAAATCTTTACACTAATCAAAAAATACATATAGCGATTTGTGAAAGCATGAAATGCTATTTTAGAGCACAAAGACTGACCACATCACATTAAAGATCATGCTGAGAATTTGCAACTAAACTTGGCTCATCCAAATGGAGGCTAATAGACGTTCATTGAGCTCTCGATGTCTATGGCTATGTTTGGTTGAGGGAATGTGGAATCCATGGATTTTATCAAAATACATGGAATTAAAAACCAGGGTTTTAAATTCCCTCTCTTGTTTGGTATGAGAATTGAATCCATGGGTTTAAAGGGTATTTTTGGAATCAAAAGTAACTTTTTAGAATCCTTCATTCACTAAAATGAAGGATTTGGGAGGGATTTACTACAATTCATGGATTTTATCCTCTTTTTTACCAACTATACCATGGAACTTGACTAACCCATGGATTCTCTAAATTCCCTCATCCAAACATTGCCTAAAATAAATTCATCGTGTCTGAGATCTGAAACTTAGATTTTAAGCCTTGTATTAACAATCTTAATGGGGAATACTGCTTGAATGTTTCATCAAATATATTAGGATGTTGTCAATACATAATGATAATATCAAAGTCTAAATAAAATAATTGTTTGTATGCTTAACCCAAAATAAACCTAGTTGCAAAAGTATGTAAGTCGCATAAACATAATAATGAATACATACAAGGAATACATCACATGTAAACCATCCATACCTCCTTCTCATTAGCACTTCTTCTATGTTGCTCAGCATTTCTCTCAGCTATTCCAATTTCTTCAAAGGGATCCAAATATATCTGGAAATGATAACCGAATATTACACATAGTTCATTTCATTAATTATATTATTCAATTCATATAACCTCATAGCATCTCTATGAAAGCTACTTAATCGGTTAATCTTAACAAGTTAAAATATTGAAAAGTAGCTGAACCTCCATCAACTTAAATCAGGACAACCAAAATATAAAGCAAAGAATTATTGTCTAATCAGAAAGAGTTGCATAAAAGAATGAATAGGAATTTGCAAAACTGAAACCGTAAGAAGCAATGAAAAGAGTAGGCAAAAACTCAGGGAACATGCAAAAGAAAAATGACAAAGTGGGCCCAACAATAAACTTATTTCAGGCTTCTACAGGCCAAAAGAAAACAAACATTGTCAGGAGATGCAGCTTGAGCATCAGAATTCAAGCAAAATTTTCTTTATTACTTCATTTTCTACCCTGTAAAAATTGAAAGCTAGTACAGCAACCATACTAAAAATTTCATACAAAAAGAAAGTCTTAAGTTCGAAGTAATCTGTGTGAGCTGGCATGCAACAAGGGCCCATGTTAGGAGTTCAATGCTCCAAAAGGTATCCCTAAGAGAAGAAAAACTACCATTGGTTCAACTCTGAAAACAAAGTAGAAGTGAGTAAACACAAAACAAAGTGCAACCTAAAATTACAAGAAACATACATGTGGCTGTATTTCCATTCTCCCACCAACAATAACCAATCCTGTATCCCCATGCTTCAAGGTGTAGTTACTTATAGAGATTGATATCTCCCTGTGGTGAGCATTATGTGGAAAATCCTCCTGCACAACAAAATCAAGTATTTATAAACTAGTTATTGCAAATAACAAAGGCACAAGCATAACAACAAAGTTACAGACCTGCAAATTTGTTTCCCACAGCTTTTTCAGGTTGTGATCGAAGCACATTACTGACCAACCTGATGTAACCACAACCAACACCTGCTTTTGTGGTTGGCCTGGCTTATAAATTCTATCAATAACACCAGCTGCCATAGCCACTGCACGCCTACCAGATGCAACACGAATTTTATCAGGTAACAATGACACCTCCGCAAGTACTCTCGCTTCACTAAACCCTTCATCCACTCGCCTAAAATGAGGCTCCAATACCTATCACATACACAAATTATAATAAATAAATAAAAAACACTAATTCTCTACAGTCAGAGGGGCGGGAGGAAAGAAAAAAGGTGCAAAAATCAAAGAACATGGTGTTGAAAAGTACCTGAATTTTGGCATCATGAGTGGCGACAAGCACTTCCTTCTTTCCGTCGCCGTTTAGATCGGCGACAATAGGAGGCGGGAGACGATCAGCTTCATATTTAATCGGGAATTCATCAGATAGATGAAACCAAGCCTCTCTAAACGAGAAATCACCCTCATGCTATGAATCAAAAACAATGTTTAGCATAAAAAATCTGTTGGGATTGAGGGATTTAGGGTTTGGTGCGAAATGATTACCTGAAGAGAGAAGAAGATAGCGAAAGCAGAGAGCATAAGAATAGCCAAATCTCGTTTCCTCATGGTAGCTTTCTTCTGCTATTTCGATTCACGATCACTTGATCAACATTCCATTTTTTTTTTAATTTTTTCTTGGGTTAAAGACGAGCTCTAATGACACCAGATATCAAATTAACATGACAACATAAGCTAAAATGCCCTTATATATATAATAAATATAAATATAATTTTATTATTTAAAAATAAAAAATAAATAAATTCAAATAAATAAAAGTGAATAATATTTATATAATAATTATAATTAATATCATTAAATTATAAAATTATATAATTATTATATATAATAAAAAATAAAAAAAAATATTTATATTAATAAAATTAAATAATTATTAAATAATTAAATGATTATTATATAATTATATAATTATTATTTAATTTTATTAATTTGAATTTTTTTATTTTTTATTTTTAAATAATAAAAATAAAATTATATTTATTATATAAACAAGGGCATTTTAGTCATTTTCTTAAAAAAATTAACAGAAAAAGTACAAAAATTAGGCAGAAAGACTAACTAGACTGACGGAACCAAAACTGATAGACTAATTAGTTAGTTTTTCAAAAAGAAGAGACGAGTTAGTTAATTTGGTCAAAACTCAGGAACTAAATAGTAATTTGTCCTATATAATATTATCAAAATCATGCTTTAGATATATATATATATATATATATATATATATATTTGGTTGCTGTTTAAAGGGGTAAAAGAAAGGGTATAATTAAAGCCTATAAAGTAAAATATGTGTTCCTAATGAATTGCTTAATAACCAATTGATTGCAAATGCTGATTTTAATTCAACAAATGTACTGTTGTTATATCATTATTAGCTAAATGTAGTTGTTGGGTAAGAGACATTTTAGTCCAAAAACCTCTCTAACCCACCATTTTCCCCTCCCATAATCTCTCCAATAAGCACAATTATTATTAAGCGCACACATAAAAATAAATAAAATTAATTTCCCTCCATAAAAAATCCGAAACCAAAAAAACTACTATCTCTTGCAACTATAGCCATCATTCTCTAATCACAAAAATCGCAACTACCTATTTTATTTTTCCTTTTTAAGTTGGCAGCACAATGCAAGGCAATTCATTCCCCCCCTCTAATTCATTTTTTCTTTTCTCTCATTCTTATCTTCTTAATTAATTTCTTCTTTGTTTTTGAGGGGGATAAGTAGATAATAATTCTTATTATTGTTTCCTGTGAATTTTAATATCTTTCTTAATTCATGAGTAATTTAATAAGACCATCATTGGCCATTATTGTGGCATGGTTGACACTCTTTCAAGGACTTTTGGTAGCTGTTAATGGGCATTTTAATTATAAAGAAGCCTTAAGTAAGTGCATTATTTTCCTAGAAGCACAAAGATCAGGAAAACTACCCCCAAATAATAGGCTACCTTGGAGAGGAGATTCTGGTCTTGATGACGGTAAACTTGCAAATGTGAGTACTTGAATAAAAATAATTCATTCTTGGAGATATGAATGAAGAAAAGAAATGTAATATTTTTCTTTTTTTGAAGGTGGACCTTGTTGGGGGATATTATGATGCAGGAGACAATGTTAAATATGGATTACCAATGGCTTTTACAATTACAACTCTATCATGGAGTGCTATTGCTTATCATAGAGAATTAGAAGCAACTGGTGAGATGGAAAATGTTCGTGCCGCTGTTAAATGGGGCACAGATTATTTTCTAAAAGCTGCTAGTAGACGCAACCGTTTGTATGTGCAGGTAATTATGAAATTAGTCCTGAAAATCCTGTTACAAATTTCGTATATCTAATTGGATTTAATGAATTAGGTAGGAGATCCAGAAGAGGATCATCAATGTTGGGTTCGACCAGAAAATATGAAGACACCAAGAACTGTATTAAAGATTGATGATCATGACCCTGGAACAGAAATTGCAGCAGAAACTGCAGCAGCAATGGCTGCTGCTTCTATGGTTTTTAGACCATTAAATCGAACCTATGCCCGTAATCTCCTCAACAAGGCGAAACTGGTGATCTTTGTTTTATTTATTTATATTTTGGAGGGGATAATTAATTACTTAATCAAATCTTAAAATTGCTGCAATATTTCTTTTTCAGCTTTTTACACTCGCTAAATCGCACAAAGGAACCTATGATGGAGAATGCCCCTTCTATTGCTCTTACTCTGGCTACAATGTACTCTCTGTTTATTTAATTGAACATTCAATTAATAATGTTGGATAATTAATAATTTGTTAATTAATGCAGGATGAGCTAATGTGGGCAGCAACTTGGTTATACATGGCAAGCAAGAAAACCACCTACTTGCGCTATGTTATAGAAGAATCTATTAATGCTAATGTTGCTGAATTTAGCTGGGATCTCAAATATGCTGGAGCCCAAGTTCTTCTGTCTAAGGTTCATTATCAATTAATTATCCTTTTTTTCTCTGTTTTGCATATATATAATTCTTTAATTTTGAAGCTGAACATAAGTACATAACAATTGAATTTCTTGATTTGCAGTTTTTCTTTCAAGGAGAGGGTGGTTTAGCCCCTCATAAAAATGGAGCTGATAGTTTTGTATGTTCAATTCTCCCTGATAGCCCCTACCATCAAATTTATATCACCCCAGGTGGTGTTCTTCACTTGAGAGATGGAGCCAACACTCAATATGTCACTGCCACTGCTATGTTGTTAAGTGTTTATAGTGACTTCCTTAAACACTACAATCAAAAGGTCACATGTGGAGACAAGCAATTTGATCATACCTGCCTAATGAACTTTGCCAGGCAACAAGTATATATTCAAATTCAAAACTTGACATGCCTGAAATGATTCCAGTATCATTGAATTAAAATTTTTATTTGCTATACAAAAGTTGATAATTGATCAAACCCGTCCTATTACATACTGAAGACGATTGAATCAAATACTGAGTATTATATTCATGATTCATTCCTTCGAGATATTATCTTCTATATATACATACTTCAAAAATACTCTGATTGAGAGTATGTATGACCTTACAAAACTCTAATCCCTTTAACTCCTAGTTGATATTGACTCCATGAAAACAAGTTGAGATAATAATTAATTAATTGATGTAAAATTGCAGATGGATTACTTGCTAGGAAACAACCCACAAAAAAGATCATACATGGTTGGCTTTGGAAACAACCCACCAGTGGAACCACACCATAGAGGTGCTTCAGTTCCAATGTCCCAAGCAAATGAAGATGTGAGTTGCCCTATGAGCTTTGTGTACTGGTTTCAAAAGAATGGGCCAAACCCTAATGAGCTGACTGGAGCTTTTGTTGGAGGACCTGACAAACAAGACAACTTCGTCGACAAACGCTCTTCTTCATCATATACAGAACCATGTACTTATGTTAACTCTATTGCTGTGGGTGTTCTGGCAAAGCTGGCAACACAATCCGTCTAATGAAATTGTGTCCTGTAAATTTAATTTATATTGAGCATCAAAATTAAACATATTGGCTCAACTTAATTATCATCATCAATTGGGATCTATTGCGTGTGTATCATGTAATTTGATTTCAATTTATTCGGGTTTAGGGTTACACAATTTTTGTAAGCATTGCAAAATTTATGTTATTCAAGTACCCAAAACAATATTAATTAATGTGGATTTTGCTTTGCTTCGAATTCATCCAGTGTGATTTGGGATTAATTTTGATTTTAATGGGAAGTGAAACTCAAGATTTCAGTGTTAAAGTCTCTAAACCAAATGCTCATTCATCATTCTCCATTTTATAATAATTACGTTATTAAATCTTATTATTAATTAATTACTTTGTATGGACAATGGACTATATATGAAACTCAAAAAGAAAATGGAAATTGTTACTTTTATATATAACTCATTAAAAACCATTAAATAACTACAATTTTATGATTGGCAATGAAATCCAAATTTCCAATTAATATTGTAACATTTTTTTTTTTTTTGGTCCAATTATAATTTAATATATCAAAAAAATTTGAATTTTTTCTTGTAAATTAAAATTCAATTAATAAAAAAAATCTAATTACTTTATATTAAAATTAATTTTACATTCAAATTGGCCATATTTGCTGTATTTCAAAATTTTTTTTTTAATCTAGAAATCGAATCAGAAAATTTGGTCAACAATGGTGTCAAGTAAAGCTGCTTCATGGAAACAGGCAATCCTCAAATAATATTCAAAGACAAGAAAACAAAGACTTTTAGTCTTTATTACAACAACCTTAAAGAGACAATGGAATGTGGATAAGGATAAGGTTTCTCTGTGTCTCTTTCCTCGAAATATTACTCATCAAAACTAAACTAATCTCTATTTTAAAACACAAATGATTAGATTTTGTAGGACAATTAAATGACCATGCCCTGGATTTTTCAGTCACCGGCAGAGGCGGAGGAAGAGAATGAATTTAGCTCGTCCTCGTCATCGTCATCGTCATCGTCCATAGGGAAGAACAGCGATCTGTGGGGGACTGAATCATCAGACAGTGAAGATTGCCAAGAGGAGAATGAGGTGCAAAGCGCCTACAAAGGCAAATGTAATTCCACGGATGCCTTAGAGGAGGCTTTGCCTATCAGGTAAATTCTTTTTTTACTTTTTATTTTTTTATTACTATAAGTGTTATTAAACAAATTCCGTCTATAAACTGAATAAGTAAATCAGTTGTTCAACTGATGGGTCAATGTGATGAATTAAATTTATAATTTTATATAATAAAATAAATATAAAAAATTTATATACTTAAATTTCTATTTAAAATTAAAAATTAACAAACTAGATATAATTTTGAGTTCTAACTAATCTAAGTTTCAAAATATCAATAAACAATTAAACATCAAATAATTTTAGTTTACAAAAGAAAAAAAAAAATGGTTCATGGTTTAGGGTCAATGGTTCAATCACCGAGTTTATAAGTTGGATCAA
The DNA here is from genome assembly GCA_949750685.1 of Vernicia montana. Lineage (NCBI taxonomy): Eukaryota > Viridiplantae > Streptophyta > Magnoliopsida > Malpighiales > Euphorbiaceae > Vernicia > Vernicia montana. The sequence continues at coordinate 4,937 of CATKHJ010084634.1, read as the reverse complement.
TGATTCAACCATCAAGTAATTTTTTATGGATAAATGTCGTATCCAATCTAATAACAAACTCGATCTGATTTAATGCTCGGTTCACCGAGTCACTAAATTAATCCGTCAGATCAGGCCGGATTCAATAACTATGATTACCATTGAAGAGAAAAGTAAATATTTTTTATTTAAAAAATTAAAAATTCAGTTGTTGATACTTGATGCTGAAAAGATCAAGTCTTCAATTTGGATAATGATGTGATGTCTTAGGATATATGATGGGTAAATTCACTCATAAATTTAAATTTTATTACTTAATTTTAATTTTATGTTGAGTTGAGTATAATTTAATCGAAATTAATTTAAATATATATAATTTTTATTATGACATCATATTTTAAAAAATAATAATAAATTCATATTAAAATTATTTTAGAGTCGACATTAATGGAATTGGATTTAAAGAGAAAATTTTTAAGATAAAATCTTTTGTTGAAGTCCATTATGTTTGGGAATTTAATTTGATAAGTTAGAAAAGACTTGAACCCATGGACAAATTTACCATAAATCCAATTTAGTTTCATGAACCAAGCAAAAACATATGGCACTTAGTTTTCTTAATCTAATTAATTAACAAGAATTACAATTGCAGAAGAGGCATATCAGAGTTCTACAATGGAAGATCAAAGTCCTTCATATGTCTAGCTAAGGCTTCTTCTTTTTCCACCATTAAAGACATCGCAAAGCCAGAGGATGTATACACAAGGACACGTAGAAATGAACTCGCCCATCGTCTATGGAACAAGCACAAAAGTAATGGGTGTGGGATAGCAAAGAAACATGTAATTAGTTCAAGAAAAAGCACATTAGCTTCAGGGTTTATTGCCTTAAGCAGATCAGAAAGCATTAGTAGTACAAATTCAGATTTTAGCTTAAATTTCAAGTCTCCAGAACCAGAAAATTGCCTCCCACGTTCAATGGGATCTCATAATAATCTAGCCTCATTGCTTTTTTCCCAACAAAATAATCTTCCTATGCGGAAATCATTCTCCTTGCCTGAAATACGACAATGTGTAACCTCAAAAACAACAAGATTTGGTTGTCGTTTGGTAGATAAAAAATGAATAGCCTTTTTTTTTTTTTTTATTTTGAAGTTTAATAAACCGAAATAATATTACAGGTTATATAACAGAGATAATTTTTTATAGTTTAAAATATTCAAATACATAATCTCTTATATTTCTCACTTTTCATATATCTAAAAAAAAATAAGAAAATTAATCAGATCATCTCTTATTCACTTCTAATTTTATTTTCTAACTCTTTATTTGATCCGAGTGGATATGATTTGCCTCAAGTTTGCAAGGAAAATACGTCATTTATCACATAAGAAAATCGTGGCCACGGAAGTTGAATCAGCATAGATGTAACTTTTTTTTTTTTTTAATTAATACTAGCGCATGTATATGTACGTCATAACATTTTTTTTTAAAAATAGGTATTCTTTATCTTTATAATTTAGTCAGAAAATGATAACTAATAGTTAGTTTGGATATGCAATTGAGATTCGACATTTTATGTTTGGATTTTCAATCCCTAATTTAAAATATTTAATAAAACTAGTTATTGGAATATTATTTCTAAATTCATTGTCTAATGGTTCAAAATTATAACTAAACATATAATTAGTATTAAACTCTTCAATAGTTAATCACCAATCGCTAATTATTGATAGTTAACAGCTAACTATAAACATCAAACCAAACAAAATCTTATACATCTACATTGAAATTGAATTACTATGATAATTAATATGTTTAAAATAATACTCTCTCCGGTTCTCAATAACTGTCTTTTTAAAAAAATGATTTTGTTTCAATATAATTATCATTTTAAGAGTTGAATGCAGCATTTATTAGGTTTTTTTCAATTTTACCATCATCCCAATTTCAATATTTCATATGTTTTTTCTTATTTGGTGAGACAAAATAAGGGTATATTTATCCATATTAATTAACATTAAATGTATTTAATAGTTTTCTTAATATGTGTGCATCTTTTTAAAACGACCGTTATTGTGAAGCGGATGGAATATATAATAGAGAAGAAAACATTTTTGTTTATGTAGTTAAATTTTAAAAATAAAATTTTAATTAATAAAATGAAAAACACAACTGTTTGACAATTATATAATAATAAAAAATAAAAACAGAGTACAACATTAATTATTTATTGCCATATATCATATTACAAAAAATATTACAAGAACAATAACAACAATGCACAGATTTTGCATGCATCTAATAATGTTGATGAAAAATCTTTCTAAATTTGTTTCTTTTAAGAAAAATAACAAATATCTTATATGATGATTAAATTTTTCTAATTTGTTCTTATATTATCCATTTTATTATTATTATAATAACACATAAATGTGAAATTGAGTTTTGCAAGATTCAAACATGTTTTGTCAAAATTTCCATGTTCAAAATACTTTTAGTTTACTCTCTCACTCTAAAATAAGAAAATAAATTCATCATTATCCATATCCCTATATTATATTCTTTCAATGTTTATATATTTATAGTTTTGCCCTTTTGTCTCATTTATTTCATTTTTAATTTATAAGTATATTTAAAGAAATGTAGTACAAAAATAAAATAATTATTGATACAAGTAGAAAATTCTCAAATAAATTTAGAATCATTTTATTTAAGAAATATTTTTCAAATTGTATAGATAAACCCATCAGAAATAATTTTCCAATAATCAAAAGAAAATAAAAGAATAAAAGAGATATATATATATATAGATAGATGAGAGAGAAAAATTATTGTGATTTAATTCTTTATGTTATTTATTTAGATGGATAGGTATTTTTTTAATAAAATATTTTTTTTAAATATTATCATATATTTTATTTTTCATTATATTAAAAAGACATTTCAAATATTTTTTATTTAATTTATATCTTCAAGAAGAAAAATAATGAATTTTCCTTTTATTACTTGAGTTATTAATTTTTTATTTTAATTAATCAAATGCATGTGATTCTGATTGATAATTAATTTAAGTTATATTGTATAGATAATTAATTTAAATTATATTTCAATAATAATTAAATTTAAAATTTAAAATTTAAAAATAGTTATACTTCTTTTAAATATATAATTTCATAATTAATATTTAGATCATAAAAGTGTTCAAATTATATATTTATATCATATAAGTTTTATAAAAAATTAAAAAATAATAATTTAGTAAATATAAATAATTATATTAAAATATAAATAAAATAGAAATGCAATATTATATATTTATGTGTTTAATCAATAAAATATAAAATAGTTAATAATTATAATTTAATTTAAAAATCGAGCTGTTAGGTAGATGGTGTACATTTTGAGTGGCGCGAGTAAAGGACGCGTTAAGAAAACTTGAAAATTGTAATGCGTAGAACACGTGGTCGTATAGGATTATATTTCTCGAGACACGTGGGGTCCATCTGGACATCATCGTTTGCGAGACCATCCAAAGGCTAAACTATAAAGCATTTGGTCTTTGGTGGAGCCCACATCCATATCAAAAATCAAAATCCTACTACTATATATATTCGCTGGATTTTATCATTTTTTTACTTATAAAACTCAAATTCAATCAAAGCTTCAATAGCCGCTTTAAATAACCCACCCAAAACTCGATTTTTACAATTTAATCCTTTACCAATAACATTTTTCTTTTTCTTAAGATAAATTAATTCAACAAATCAAACCATTAAATTGCAATAAAATTAAATTTTTTCTTTTGAGTTCAAATATACACTTATTATCATCTCATATATTCAGAAATATTTTTTAGACAATTGACAACAATCATATTCTAATTAATAAGATGTAATGTATTTTTTATTAAATAAATAATAAATTATATAAAAATATTTAATTATATTATTATTAGTCGCCTACAATAATAATATAAATTCTAATGCTTTGTTTTTTATTTAAAAAGAATAATTATTAGTGAATAATGGGTATACTGTCTTAGAGCATTCATAATAAATTCTTTATATGTGTCAAATTTTTTATTATAAAAAGTCATCTCAAAAAATAAAATTTTAATAGATTTTTTATCTTTTAAAAATAAAGAAGAGAATTGGTTTGATTCTCTATATATACAGAGCTAAATATCACTCTTTATTCTAACTTTAATTAATGCAGTATAAGTTTTCATGCACTTTATTATATATAATTTTAGTATTATTTTTTTATTAGATAAATTTTAAAAATAAAAAAAAATAAAAAAAAATTATTAATACTTATAAAGTAAAATGAATAATAAAATATAAAAAATCTATTAAATTTAAATAAAAAATATTATTTTTTATAAAATAAAATATACTTTTTAAAATAAAGATTACATTGAAATGCTGTTATATCATTTCCTTATAAATCACTTTATTTTTTGTAATAGTTGTGAAAATAATATGATGCTTCATTTATTTTTAAGTGAAATAATTTTATTTGTTTATTAAATAAATAATTAGGACACAAAAGAAATAGAGGCTTAGACAGCTAATGCGAATATGCGATTGGTTGGCGCGTACCATAACGGAAGAGATAAGTCATCATGAGATTAGTGAGAGATTAAAAAATAATAATAATAAAAAAATAAAAAACAAAGATCTTATCAAAATGTGTGAGTGGGGACCACATATATGGATAAGGCTCACCAGACCCAAAGAAAGAGATAGGGAGAGAGAGAGAAACGTCAGTACCACGTCAGCACATCTAGTAGAATAGATGAAGATAATTATTTGCTTCTCTCTCTAGCTTAATTTGGGACCAAGCAAATACTTCAACGTGTCATAATTTCAAACTGTCTCAATAGAATAGGGCCACGTGTTTCCTCTCAATTCAATTAATTTATTATTTAAGGCATCATAAATTTATCCTAAATTT
>CATKHJ010084412.1:0-13211 GCA_949750685.1 Vernicia montana | reverse complement strand
TATATATATATATATATATATATATATATATATATATATATATATATATATATATATATATATATATAAAGAAGGAAAAAACAGATAAATCTTGGATTGACTAGACTTGCAGCGTTGACCCATCCAGAGTCACCCACTCATCACCATGCATTAGTCCCGGCCATGGTTCCAAACCGATTCAAAATTAAAATTGGACTAGTGGTTTCAATTCCACATTTGGTGGAACCAGAACTGAACTATAAATAAACAATTTGGTTTCAATTTCGAACCAAAATAGTTCCTACGATTCTGGTTCAAGTATATTAAATTTTTGTTATACAAAAATTGTACAAATCTAACTAAAATCATATATAATTTTTTATTAGAATGAAATGACACAAATCCAACTAAAATCATATACAATTCTTATTATTACAATGTTTCTAATGATTTCATATTAAAAAAATTTATTTAAAAATTACACAATCAATTTACATACATAGAATTAGAATAGAACATTAAAAAAAAAATCCAAAGAATTTCCGGTTTGAATCAGAATTGGACTAGCGATTCCGGTTCGATTTCAGTTCATGTTCTTCTTAAAGAGGATCGGAATCGGACCGATCCTCTTTACGGGTTAAAACTGGAACTACGATTCTAATTTCAGTTTGATTTATGGCCAGTTTGGTCCAGTTCTAAACCGGCCCGTGGCCGGGTCTACCCTGTATTCTTTTTTCTCTGCCACTTTCTGCAGTCATGGTACGGCACTAGGCCATTTACATAGAATCACCAACTTGACTCATGAAGAATATTTATTACTGGGGTGGAAATTACTTCCCCATGTGCAAAGAAAAATAAATTCTGAATTTATTGTAGGCTAAACTCACTTTTAGACAAACTTTTATTTTACATTCAACAGAGCAAGTACATTTTACACATCCTAATTCCAACAAGTACAAATAATGATCCTAATTTTACTGCTCCTTTACATAATCAAATCATTACACTTCTCAGACTCACCGGAAAATCAAGAAATTAAATGAGTTTCTTGGAAGAAACCCACTTACCATCAATCCAATCATGATAAACTCTCAATCTAGAAACATGGTAAGCAATTTCTTCCTTTGTAGTATCAAAATAGACATAATACATTGAAGACCCTTTTGTCACAGTAATCTTCCCAACCCACCACCCATCATCATCATAAGCATCAACTTTATCAAACAAACAAAACCCATTTCCTGATCGGATTCTCGGTGACACTGGCCGGACCTCATCAGCGGCCACTTTCTCTTCCAGCAAATTCAACTCATCTTCTTCCAACAAGTCCTTGTACTGAACTTGATAACAGTTGGTGCCTCGGTCAAGGATTGTTGCTTTGTAGTTGGAGCCAATAAATCCTTCTTCTTTGCTGAATACTTCTACTTGGTCAACTTTGTCAAACTCCATTATCGAATGATTGTTTCTTGAGAAAATCAAAATATTGGTTGTGTTTAACAATACGGTTCTGAAATGCAAGTGTGGCTTATATAGAGGATTTTTGGATTCTTTTCCAGAAGGAATTAGGATACAAGAAGGAAGGTTGTTTCCATTAACGGTGCTAATAATAAATTTCCAATTTCAGGTTGAATATCTCCACTGAAGCTCAGAATACCGTAGATAAAGCAAGCAAACCTATAGAAACAGATGGTGTGCTCAAAATTAAGCAAAGAATTACGAAACATTTGAAACAAACAGAGAGAAACCCAGACTACAGACTACATTATTTGTTGCACAATTGATAAGAAGAAAATTATATTCTAGCTAGAGATTATGAATTTGTAATGGTCTTCCCCTGTAAGTGGCTTGCTGCCTCGTGGTTGCTTCTCTTTCATAAGCTTCCTTTATCAAATGCAATTCTCTCACAACATTTCTTATTTCCATACGATCTCTAGGCATCTCCACCGAACATGAAAGTCCGACTCTAAGCATAGGTGTCAAGCACTCCTGCACTATCCTCGCTGTGTTTTCTTCGAGCAGTAGCTGAGGATCTACAATATCCATTACTCGTTTGGGCAGAGCCATCCTTGTCAAGTTGTGAAGGTTCAACTCTCCTTGGAACATAGTATCAGTTGGTCTCTTTGTTGTAAACATCTCCAATACAAGGATCCCAAAGCTGTATACATCTCCCTGAGTGGATGCTCCCTCACCCACACCATATTCTACATACATATTCAGAGTATTATGAATTTTTAAATTTAACAAATTTCAAAGAAATTTGCTGATTTAATTTAATTTAATTACCTGGAGCAACATATCCAACAGATCCCTTTATAACTGAACTAGATTGATCATCTTGTACAGTACTAGAAACCTTGGAAAGAACTCTAGCAAGGCCAAAATCACCCACATGAGCAACCATGTCATCATCGAGAAGAACATTGCTTGGTTTGATATCACTGTGAACAATTGGTGGTTGGCAATCGCAGTGAAGATATTCAAGAGCCGAAGCAATATCAATTACAATGTTTAGCCTTTGCATTAGATTGAGTGTTTTGTGCTCGTATTCATTATCTGCAACTTCTTGTGGATGTAACCAACTTTCTAAACTCCCTCTGGGCATGAACTCATAAATTACAGCTCTGAAGTCATTGCCTTGATGATCTGCACTAGAGCAGACACTCAGTATCTTGAGTAGATTTCGATGGCGAATGTTTCTGAGGGCTTTGCATTCAGAGATGAAACTCTTTGAGGCTCCTCTGTGCTGAAGATTGAAGACTTTCACTGCAATGAAAGATTGACTTTGATGAAGAAATCCTCTATACACTGATCCATAGCTTCCAAATCCAATTAAATTGGCAATAGAGAAACCATCAGTTGCTCTAAGAAGCTCTTGGTAAGAAATTTTGATGAATTGATCGCCAAGTGATGTAGAAGCAGGCCTCTCCCCTGACTTGTTTCTCTTGTGGCGCCGGAATATAAAGAAACCTGCTAACAAAGCTAAGCAAACAGCCACAACAATTAAGGGAGCAATCACTTTGATAGCTAGAGAAATTTCTCTTTTATTCGAGCGTGGGACAATGCAGGCAGGCAACTTCAATTCGGGAATTCCCCCACAAAGCTTTATATTTCCTGAAAGAGAAATGACATTGGATTTGTTGAAGATGCCAGTTTTTGGAACTTCACCCTCAAGGTAATCGAAAGAGAGATTTAAAATTTTCAAAAATGGAAGCCTCCCAAGATTCTCCGGTATCATCCCTGTCAAGTTATTACAAGAGAGATCTAACCGATCTAATCCTCTCAAAAAACTTAATGTCTCAGGTATTGTTCCTTCAAAAAAATTGCCATTCATGTAGACAATAATCAAACTTAAACAAGAGCCAAGTGTGCTTGGAATTACACCAGACAGTTTGTTACGAGAGACATCAATAATTTCTAGTCTGTTCAAATTGCCAACATCTGGTGTCAGGTTACCATTTAAAGAATTTTCAGATACATCAATCAACGTAACTGAAGGAAGCCCAAACAATGACACTGGTATAGTACCATTTAGGTTGTTTCCAGAGAGAGATAGCCACCGTAAACGTGAACAGTTTCCAAGGTTGGGAGGTATTTTTCCAGTAAGCTTATTGTTCGATAAAGCAAGATCATACAAAACAGTGAGGTTACCAATGGTTGATGGAATATGTCCGGTCAATTTGTTTCCATGGATGTAAAATTCAAACAAATTTTGAAAATTGCCAATTGTAGGAGGAATGTTACCATGCAACAACATATGCTGCAATTCCAACCTATTTAAGTTTAGAAGGTTCCCTATTCCTGGAGGAATAGTTCCATAAATCTGATTTCTTCGTAGCTGAAGTTCTCTAATCTGTGTAGAGAGATTAGCTATCGAATTTGGCATTGGGCCTTTGAGAAGATTGTTTCCTAAAATCAATCGTTCTAATTTTGTGCAGTTGGTCAAAGAAGATATAAAACTTAAATCATTCCCACTTGTATCCCCCCCAAGCATGTTATTCATAAAATTTATGTCCAATACATCAGTCAATAATCTTCCTAGTTCCTGAGGCACTGGTCCACTAAAACTGTTGTTAGCTAAGGAGATTATTTGAAGCTGTGATGCATTTGGTAATGAAATAGGAATGGAACCTGTGAATCTATTATCTCCCAAAAAAAGGCGTCCGAGGTTTGGTAAAGTGAAGCCAATATCTGTTGGGAGATTTCCCTCTAGCCTATTTTCTGTTACTGATAAAGAGATGAGGCTTGAAAGGTTATAAATGCTAGAAGGAATAGTACCTGTTAAATTGTTACCATCAAGAACTAGATACCTTAATGTTGTCAATCTACCTAGATCATCAGGGATACTTCCTTCCAACATTGCCAAAGTTATAGAGAGTTGAGTAATAGATGAGAAATTCCCCATGGAAGGAGGAATCTTTCCTTTGAAATTGTTCTTTCCAAGGCCTAAACCTGTGAGATTTGGTAAGGAGCTAAGCTCAGATGGGAGTGTACCTGTAAGATTGTTGTCAATAAAATTGATCTGCCTCAGCTTTGTGCAACTTGTCAGATTTGATGGAACTTGTCCCTGGAAAGAATTGTTATTTAGATAGAGAAGGCGTAAACGAAACAGCTTTCCAATTTCTGGTGGGATTTTGCCATGGAAGCTGTTGTTCCTTAGATAGATAATTCTGAGGAAGCTGAGATTCCCAATGTGAGCAGAAAGAGAACCCACCAAGCCTTGTGAGGGTAGGTCTAGTACAGTAACTCTCTGACTATGCTTTCTGCTGCAAGATATTCCTTGCCATTGACAATAATGAAGAGAAGTGTTCCATGAATTGAATACTCCAGTGGGATTAATAGTTATTGCATTCTTGAAGGCCAGCAAAGCCGATCTGTCTGTCTCATTATTGAATTTTGAGGCATATCCCAGCAGGGGACCATTAGAATTAATATTGTAGAACAAGATTATAATAACTGTATGAAGCATATAAAACAAAAATGCTCTCATTTTTTTGGTACTCAGCCTTCACTTATCTCAAGTTTTGGAAATGAGCTCTCACTGGGTGTGGTTTTATACATGTTAAAGTTTTGGAAATGAGCTCTCATTTATAGGGAGGGAAATGCAGTTGCAGATATTCTTTTAAAAAATGCTTTGAAATTGACTCAGTTTACTTCTTGGTCATCGCCTTCTTCTTCCTATTTGCCTTATATGGAGTATGATGGAAATTATTGAGTTAATTATAAATTTTGTCAACTCTTGTGGTTTCCGTTTTTTGGGTTATGTTATTTTTTGGATGTATAGTTTTTCTGAAACTTTTCCGGGAGTTTTGGTTTGGTGGATTATTTTATATTTTTTTTTTCTTTAATAATATGCGGGTAGATTAGGAAATATAATAAATTACTAGAAGAGGTGTCAGTCTAGTTGAGATGTCTCGATACACCTGCTGATTCTCTTTCACTACACTTTATACACAAAAAAAAAAAAAAAGGGTTTTGACAAGCATATATATATATATACAATGAATTTCGTTGACAAAATTAAAGTATTTCAAAATAGTACTCTCCAAATACTCTAAAATGATATTTAAAATTTTTAACAAAAACCACTCTATCTATTGTAATTTAAAAGAATATATACCAACGAATGCACAAAAACAAAAATTAAATAAAAATCAATATGTTTAATTCATTTACTAGCTCTTTTCCTATCAAGATTTTATAGATTTAAAATATTAAAAAGTTTATCAATTTTGCAAAAATGATCACATAAATTATGATGAGTATGTAATTAAGAATTTAATAATAAGAGAATTAATATGAAACTAATTAAAAGAAACGAAGTAGAGGGCCTTTTAGGAGAGTCAAACTAATTTTCTCTTTGTTTTTGTATTTTTTAGTTGTCCAATCCTACAAAACTTAGTAATTATTATACGTACGGGATTATCAAACTAATTATCATTTTGATAATAAATCATTTTAGCTACTTTAATGCATAATATGAAATTACCATTGGGCTATATGGAGTGCTTGACTTGTAAAGTAGGAAATTACAAATTCAAATATTGACCTGTAAATGATACAACTAAGATCTTTCCTATAGACTTTTCCTCTAAAAAAATTTTGAGGTAGCAAACAAAAGTAATAATTTGAAGTTACCATTGGTAAGTATAACTCTAATTTTAGGGATAGATTTGTTGGGAAATTTTATGTGATATTTTACACGCACAGCGGAAGCAGAAATTAATAAATAACCCACAGCAAAGATAATAATAATTTTACGTGGTTCGGTTTCTCAATAAACCTACATCCACTATCCACAAAGTATAATTCACTATAACTCTTATAGTTACACGGTACAATTTTTGGACGGACAAAATTGTAAACCCTCTCTTACACAACACCCAATAACTCAGTACACCATTTCTCACAGTGAACAAAGATTAAAGAAATGTAGAATAATTTTTGGACGGACAAAAATTATCAAAACCCTCTCACTCACACAAAATTCTCTCTCTCTATTTTGTGATTTTCTGTGTTGTATTTCTTCCTTACATCTCCTGCCTATTTATAGGCAAGAGATTTTACTGTTTATAACTGTGCTAGCTGCAAATTCTAAATTTGCAGCTGGGCGGTGGACAAATGGTGCAGCTTTCACCAAAAAAAAAAGTTAATCTTACACGTTTTTTTTTTTCAATTCTTTCTTCAATTTTAACATATTAGGCTGTGGGGCCCACCATATTGGAAGGGCCCACACTACCTAACAAATCTCCCCCTCCCGACAACATGGAGGGCTCCATTATGACTGCAACTCTCTGTCAGTCTCTCCCATGAGTATGAATCTCTTCATACTCCCCCTCAAGTAAGAGTCATCTACACTCTAAGGTTTAACGGTCTTTTTAAGAACCGGTTTACAGGGCTCCCCCTTTTTCGCTGATGTGGAATTGGCACTCTGCTTCAAAATTTCACATACTTCAACCTTGTTAGAAAATCGTACTCTCTTTGTATTCTTCTCGATTTTCTTCACTTGACTGCTTCCTGTCTGCAAAAGGGAATGACCATCCAAATAACAAATATTTTTCCCTTTCTTTCTACTTTGTATTACTAAGCTCCCTCCTCTATATACTTTATATGTTTTTCCAATACCAACATATTTATACCCATGCGACGCTAGCTCTCCTAGCAAAATTATGTTTACTCCTGCACCAGGTATAAATTTCACATTGGAAATATTTTTGACAGCACCATTGTGGACTTTCAGGCGAACTCTCTCAACGCCTTCAATCTTTAGCTTCAATTTGTTTCCCACATTGATGTAACCAAATTCTCCATTAGTATGTAAAATATTAAACATAACTCGATCTCTGCAAATGTGTACATCAGAAGCAAAATCCATCACCCAGTTAGAATTGCTCTCACTAGTGCAACTACCAACATCTTCACCTTGTACTAGGTGGAATTCATCATCAGACTCATCACTGGTTTTGACCACATTTGAGGAATCACCATCATCAATTTTCAACTTACCCTTCATCTTCTCCTGCAACTTCTTAAGACTCTTCAAGTCTTCTTTAAGCTTCGGGCAGCGAGGTTGTATGTGACCAGTCTCTCCACAATAATAGCACTCCATATTGCTATAATCTCTCGGGCGAGATTTTGATCTATTTCTGTGATCACCTCTCCTTTTATTTTGATTCCTCCCTCTCTCACTCCTCTCAACTTGTATTATGCCCTCACTTTAATCCCAATAAAATTTCTCTCTACCTCAAAATAAGAACCAGAAGCTCTGATACCACTTTTTAAAAAATTTTATGGGATATTTCACACACACAGCGAAAGCAGAACTTAATAAATAACCCACAGCAAAGACAATAAGAATTTTACGTGGTTCAGTTTCTCAATAAACCTACATCCACAAAGGATAATTTACTATAACTCTTATAGTTACACGGCACAATTTTTGGATGGACAAAATTGTAAACCCTCTCTTACACAACACCCAATAACCCAGTACACCCTTTCTCACAGTGAACAAAAATTAAAGAAATGTAGAATAATTTTTAGACGGACAAAAATTATCAAAACTCTCTCTCTCTATTTTGTGATTTTCTGTGTTGTATTTCTTCCTTACATCTCCTGCCTATAATAGGCAAGAGATTTTACTGTTTATAACTGTGCCAACTGCAAATTCTAATTTTGCAGCTGGGCGGTGGACAAATGGTGCAGCTTTCTTTGAAAGCTGCACCGAAAAAAACAAGTTAATCTTACACGTTTTTTTTTTTTCCAATTCTTTCTTCAATTTTAACATATTAAGCTGTGGGGCCCACCATGTTGGAGGGACCCACATTACCTAACAAGTTTTATAGTTTTTCACTATTTTTGTAACATTTCAGGCATCTTTAGGTCGCTAGAGACTTGAAGATAATTTAAAACTAAGTTAGATGGGGGAAATGAGGGATAAAATATAAGGAAAATGTTCAAAACCCTAAATTAAGCGTGAGTTTAGACATCAATATTGATTCAAGGGAGATTCATGAAAATATTATTAAATAGGATATTAGAACTCTAAAGATGATACTAAAAATATTAATTGACAGTAATAACATAGTTTAGAACAAAAAAAGATGGATAATAGGAAGTTAAGTACCAAAGGCCTAAAATGGATACGGGTTCTGAAATCGAGGCTCTTACAGTGAATTGGCAAATTCTGATCCCGGAATAGATTTTTATATTTTATTTGAATAATTCAGGACAATATAAGGATATTAGAAGTGATAAATCCAAAAATAAAGTTGGAGTTTAGCATAGAAAATACATAAGCAAAATCGGTACGCTACGCGCGTAACTAACGAATTTCAGTTTTTCAGAATTTTAGAAAATTTTAGTCTAGGGAAAATTGATGGGAAAAAGATTAAAAATGATATTAGAAACCTAAATTAGTGATTAAAAATATTATTAGATAATAATAGAGTAATTAAGGATTAAAAATAGCAATTTTATAAAATTAAGAAATGATAACATTATCATTGACAACTCATCACTTAAACTATAAAAATAAAAAAATAAATAAAAAAAGAAAATTCCAGCACATGGTTGGACACCTAAGAGGCATCCAATGGTGGAGATTTTGCCAACATTTACTATAAGAAAATAAAAAAAAAATTAAAAACATAAATAGCCAAAAGATGAGAAGATAAGCAAATATCTTCTCATTTCTTAAAATAACTTAGTTAAGGAAAAGAGAAGGGAAGAGAGAGCACAAGAGAGTGGAGAGAAAAGAAGAAAAAAAGAAGAAGAAAGGAAGAAAATCCTAAGGTAAGAATTCTTTGATTTTCTCTATTTATGTATATGTGATGATTGTGATGATTGTGTTGATTATGTTGAATGTGTTGATTTTGTTGGTTGAATTGGGGGGAGGAAAAATGAGTTTTTTGAAGTTGGAGAAAGGTAGTTTGATCAATTAAAAGATCTATTTGAGATGGGTTTTGATGGAAATTAGTAAGGAGTAGAAGAACAAAGTGGAGAAAGCAAATAATAAGGGTAGACAGATTTAAGGGTTTGAAAGTGCTGGAACTTGAGGCTCCATTTGAAGAATGATAGAGCCCGAATTTGATCATGGCCAAAACATAAAAGTTGAAGCTTATAATGTGAATTTGATGATTGGAAAAAGTCTTGATTTAATTCACAACACATTGGGAGTTATTGGAGTAGAAGTGAGACTGCCCTGCATGCAGGTCAGACTGTAGAGCTAAAACTTGGGAGTGGAAATTGGACCACTTAGAGCACTAATTTGGGAAAGTCCAAAATATAAAATTTGTAACCTGATGTGTTTAGTTTATTTCTTTATATAAATTTAAAGTCAATTCTTGATAATTTTGGAGATATTGGAGGGATAATGAAACTGCCTTCTTGCAGATAACCTTGAGATTTTAGGAAGTTGGAGGCTAGGTTTGAGTACACTAGGATGAGAATTTGGAGATGAACGAAACATAAGAAATGAAGCTTAGGGTTGAAATTAATCTAATATAAATTTTTTTTAACAAAATTCAATAATAATAGAGAGAGTTATTCAACAGTTATCAGGGCTGTCTCAGTACACAGGACAATTAGGATTGCAAAGATTCAGTGTGAATATTGAGGGCCTTGAGGTCAGAATTAGCTCAAAGTCAAAACTAATAAATTGTTCCCCCATGATAGTCTCACCATGAAAAATAATTACATCAATTGGAGTTTTTTATATTGATATATGCTAAAAAAAGTATAGAGAGCTCAGAGAACCTAGGCAACAGAATCAGGGCAAAGTTTGAAAAGTCACCCTAAGAGCTACAGAAGTTAAAATGGGTTGAATTTTGGATATGTTGGAGATAAATGTGTTAATATTCCAATTTATTTGGAATCATGACAATTGGGATGATAGAGTTCAAGTTATGGTAGTAACAAGAGGACTGACTAGATTAGAATCAATAAACCGATTTTTTAATTTTTATGTTGTAATGGATTTGTTTATAGGAATTTAAACCTAATACATGTGCATATTATGTGTAGAATGATTAGAGGACCAGATTGAAGTGAAAAAATTCAAAAGGAAAGAGAATCCTAATATTGAACAATATAAAGTTATTAAAGAAAGCAATTGGAAAGGTGAGTACATACTAAGCTGTTATGCATATTGTTTGTACATTGCTTCCATTGTATTCTTAATTTTAATTGTTCTTTGATTATCCTTGATGACCCACATCTACCATTTATTGAAAACCAACCCTAATTATATTGATAAACAATGGAACTCGATAATTGCTGAACATTGCTAAATTGAATCCCTAATTTTGCCAATTGTACAATGTTGACGAACCAAATTGATATAGATGAATTATGTTGTCACAACAGAAATTCTCTTTTTCTGGTGAGGGGATCACCGAACTCTGTGCACAGTGAATTTGGACCTTGCTAGGAGGTATTTGAACGCCCTAGCCACAAGGTCTAGCTAACCTTGTGTTTTAATTTGTCATTGAAAATCTGTGGTTCCTCAGTACTCTATTATATGGAAATTGTGAATAAAGTTCACAATAAATTGGTAATAATTTATGTTGTACCTCCAACTGTGAATTTGTCATTGCACCTCGATCATATATTGATTTCTTTGTTAATCACACGAACCTAATTGATACCTAACTGATGTGCATAACAGTTTAGTATGTATTCACTGGGATTTTATCTCACTCCCCTTCCCTATTTTTTTACAGGACTAGTGATTAATCAGTGCAACTCAAATTTCATTATCCGCTTAAAGCTAAGAGTCAATGTAAAGGAAATATATTAAAGAAAATTTATTACGTTCTAATAATTGTATAACTAGTGGTAAGAGAACATATGTAGTTGAAATTACTGTGATGTCTATATGCTCCATGGTACCCAATTTTTTGAATTTAGTGGTGTAAATTATTTAGTTTGTATAAATATAGTTAATTATTGATGTGTGAGATTAACTTTGAAAATAAACCATTGTTTATGAGAAAAATATTATGAGGATTTGTATTGGCTATGAAATTGGGGATGTAAGAGAGAAAAATTATTAAAAGTGTAATTTGCTTGCAGGTTTCGTATCTTGCGAAAGTGGTATGCATTGCTGGTATGCTGCCGGATTATACTAGTTTCCCAAAATAATCGGGTTCTACTGGTTTTCGGAGGTTTTAGGCTTACCTATACCCTAGGACAGTCATATTTCAAAAAGTGAGATGTGACAATTTTAGTCTAAGAAAAAACACATCATTTAGCAAGTTTGGCAAAGAGGTACTGCCCTATCGTTCATAAGTAATAAAGAAGGAAAATAAACATTAAATAATTTTTACAAAAATTATTTAATGTTTTTAAAAATGATATATCTTCTTTTTTATTTTTTTATGTTTACAAAAAAGAAAATGAATTTATTTCTGAAAAAGAAAAAAAAGAAATGAACTTGACCTTGTATCTTATCCAACTTAACAAATGCACCTATATTGTTATTGGCTATATTTAAAAAAATTCATTTCAAAGAATTCAATTTTATTCTTTTTATTAGATAGTAGAATTTAATTTATTTTTTATGCAAAACTTATTCCAAATATATATACATATATACATAAAATAAAAAATAAAAAAATTTTGACATGTGTACTTATTTTTAACATATATGAATTTTTTTTTAACGTTTGTACTTAATTATTTTTGACACATGAGCATGAAACTGATGTGTAATTTTATAATTTTTTTTGTATCATTATTTTTTTATTTGAATTATTATATTAATACATTAATAAATATGTTACTTTTCTAATTAAATAAGGATTTTAATCCTAAAAATTAGCATGTTAACCAATAAGTTAGCTTCCTAATTAAACAATGATTCTTAATCCTAAAACAATATTAATTGTATTTTTAATATTAGTTTATATAAATATATTAATTAATAAAATTTTCTCATCTTATATGACATATTTTCAATTATACTTTTCATTGAATTTTTATTATTATATGTATTCAATTTAGTATTATTTAAATTTTATACATATAAATATTTTTTAAATAAATAATCCAATTTAAATTTTACAAATTGAAGATATTTATAATTAAAATAATAGCAATAGCTGCGCGACGCCTGGGTAAACGACTAGTATTATGTAAATAGGTAACGAATTCAATTTATTTTATTATCTTTATTTATTTAAAAATAAATAATAATATTAAAATTTTAAAATGTTAGGATATATATTTATATAATTTGATTACAAACAATTCTTATCATTAAATTGAACTTTTGCAAAGTGACATAATTTTTATTTACTTTGATTTCATTTCTTTTTTACACTAAAAAATTGAATTTTATAAATTATTTCCTTTTAAAAATAAAAATTGATAAAATAAAATTGAATTGAATTCTTGTAAAATATGCTTTCATTGAAAAATTTATTTATTTATTTATTTTTTCACCCAACTCATTAACTATTCGATAGATAGATTTTGACAAAAATTAAGCACCCACTTTTGGGAATAGCATTTTCGCTACGTAAAGCAGTTAGGAACCCCAAGTCCAAGCCCCACGAAATAAATCATGGGTGGACTAAACTCGTAACAATGATCCTGATCAGTCAGTCATCAACCAAATTGTCAATCACAAGAAAATAGAAACTGGAAATTGGGAGACAAAAATCAATAAGTCATCCAATACTATAAAAATCATTAAGTCATCTAATAATTTGCCAAAAAAAAAAATCATCCAA
>CATKHJ010084401.1:0-11485 GCA_949750685.1 Vernicia montana | reverse complement strand
ATATACTTATGGAATTTAATCATAAATTCAACACTCTATTTCACATGCAATAACATTGAATTTAATCTTTCTAAACACATTAGCATTTAATCTAATTTTTCTTTATATAATTTAAATCATTTAAGGTCTAGGGTATTACATTCTACCCTCCTTAAAGAAAAATTTGTCCTCGAATTTAAAAAACGTACCAAAGATCATTGGAACAATTGGGGATATCGTTGACGTATATCCCTCTCACTTTCCCACGTACATTCTTCAACGTCATGGTCTCTCCATTGAATTTTCACCATTGAAATCTCTTTGTTTCTCAGCTTCTTTACTTGACGATCTACAATTTCGACAGCAATTTCTTCATACGAAAGGTCTTCACTAATTTCAATACCTTGGGGTTGCAATAAGTGTGAAGGGTTAGGAATATACTTCCTCAGCATTGATATGTGAAACACTGGATGCACATGTTCCAATGTTTGTGGTAAGGCCAATCTATACGATACTTCTCTCACTTTGTTCAAAATTTCGAATGGCCCTACATAACGAGGCGATAATTTTCCCTTCTTTCCGAACCTCATTACCCCCTTCATTGGTGATACTTTCAGAAACACATGATCTGCCACTGTGAAGTGAACCTCTTTCCTTTTTGGATCAGCATAGCTCTTCTGTCGGCTAAATGCAGTCTTCAATCTCTCATAAATCAATGGTACTTTTTCTATAGTTTCTTTCAACAACTATGGCGCTTCAATATGTTGGTTACCCGCTTCAACCCAACACACGGGTGATCGACATTTTCTCCTGTAAAGCGCTTCAAAAGGGGCCATTCCTATGGAGGAATGATAGCTGTTATTATACGAAAATTTGACTAATGGCAGGTGCTTGTCCCAGCTACCCCTAAAATCCATGATGCACATCCTAAGCATATCTTCCAACGTCTGGATTGTTCTTTCAGATTGTCCATCAGTCTGCAGATGGAAAGCAGTACTAAAGTCTAGTTGAGTACCCATCGCTCCTTGTAGCTTCTGCCAGAATCTCGAAGTAAACTGGGTACCTTTATCTGAAATGATTGATACTGGAACTCCATGTAGTCTTACGATCTGATCCATGTAGAGTTGTGCATACTGCGCGACAGTATAGGTTGTTTTTACTGGTAAGAAATAAGCTGACTTTGTTAGTCGATCCACAATAACTCAAATTGAGTCATATCCCTTTAAGGTCTTTGGCAGTCCTACCACAAAATTCATAGCAATGCGCTCCTATTTTCATTCAGGTAACTTAATCTCTTGTAGCAAACTCGATGGCTTTTGATGCTCTATCTTCACTTGTTGACAAGTGAGGCAAGATGCTACAAAGTTCGCCACATTTTTCTTTAAACCCGGCCACCAGTAATAATCTTTAACATCTTGATACATTTTTGTAGCGCCTGGTGAACACTATAGGGAGTTTGATGTGCTTCTTTCAAGATTTTCTCCCTCAATCCTTCTACGTTTGGTACACATATTCGATTTTTGCATCTGAGGACTTCGTCATTGATACTGAACTCTGGAGCTCCACCTTTTCTCTCTTCATCTTTGATCTTTACTAGTTGTGGATCTTTGTCATGTGAGACTTTAATCTCCTCGAGGAATCTTGATTCTACTTTGAAGTAGGCTATGAGTACTTGTGATCCATTTACTTCAAACTGTAGACCCTTATTAAACAGATCCTTCAATTCCTTCACAAGGTGTCTTTTATGCACTACTATGTGGGAAAGACTTCCCATAGACTTCCTACTCAAGGCATCAGCCACAACGTTGGCTTTTCCAGGGTGATACAATATTTGACAACCATAGTCCGTCAACAACTCCACCCATCTTCTTTGTCTCAAATTCAAATCCTTTTGCTTCAAGATATATTGGAGACTTTTTATGGTCGGTGTAAACCTCACATTTCTCTCCATACAAGTAGTGTCTCCATATCTTTAAAGCAAAAATAATTGTAGCCATCTCCAAGTCGTGAGTCGGATAGTTAGCTTCATGTCTTTTGAGTTGTCGAGACGCATAGGCGATGACTTTTCCGTTCTGCATTAAGACATACCCCAATTCGATTCTCGACGCATCACAGTATATAGAAAAACACCTTTCTCCTTTAGGTAATGCTATAATTGGAGTCGATATCAAGCAATTCTTTAGCTTCTGAAAGCTTTTTTCACAGGCTTCATCCCAATTATACTTGACTTGCTTCCTCATCAATCTTGTCAACGGTGTAGCAATCCGTGAAAAGTCTTTCACAAATCACCGATAATACCCGACCAATCCTAAGAAACTTCGAATCTCAGTGATCGTAGTAGGATGTGGCCAATCGGTAACTACTTCCACTTTCTTGGGATCTACTTGAATTCCATCTTTGCTCACTATGTGTCCTAGAAAACACACGTGATCCAACCAGATCTTGCACTTTGACAATTTTGCATATAGCTGGTGTTCCCTCAGCGTTTGCAATGCCATTCTCAGGTGTTCCTCGTGCTCTTCTTTATTCTTTGAGTAGACCAAGATATCGTCGATAAAGACAATAACGAACTTATCTAGGAACGGCTTGAACACACGGTTCATCAAGTCCATGAAAGTTGCTGGTGCATTTGTCAACCCAAAAGGTAGCACTGTAAACTCATAGTGACCATACCGGGTTCTGAATACAGTTCTATGAATGTCCTCTCCTCTAATCTTGAGTTGATGATAACCAAATCGTAGATCTATTTTCAAAAAATAACTAGCTTCTTATAACTGGTCAAACAGATCATTGATTTTGGGCAGATGATACTTGTTCTTCATTGTCGCTTTGTTCAACTGTCTATAATCTATACATAGCCGAAAAGATCCATCCTTCTTCTTAATGAACAGTACTAGGGCTCCCCACGGTGAACTACTTAGTCGAATGAAACCCTTGTCCAGTAAATCCTGTAGTTTCATCTTCAGTTCCTTCAACTCGGACGGTGCCATTCGATATGGAGGTATCGATATAGGTTGCGTACCCGGGAGTAATTCAATGTTGAACTCGATCTCCTTATCCGGTGGCAATCCTGGTAAGTCATCCGAAAACACATTTAGGAATTCACTTATGACTGGCAATTCCTTTATACTCTTAGAGGCTTTCCTCGTATCCATTACTTGAGCTAAAAAGGCTCGACATCCCTTTCTCAGCAATCTCTTAGCTCTAATAGCAGAGATAAGATTTGTGGGTACATCATTTCGCTCTCCTTGATACATAACTTCTTCTCCATTTGCCATCTTGAATCTAATTCTCTTTTCATGACATTCAACATAGGCATTATGCTTTGACAACCAATCCATGCCTAGTATGACGTCAAATTCTAATACCTCTAGCTTGATCAAATCTTCCACGAACCGCTTACTTTCAACTTCCACTACATATTCCCTATACATTTGATTTACGTCTACTATCTCACCCAAAAGTGTAGTTATAGCTAAGGGTTCATGCATCAGTTTCTCAACTCTATCTATCTTTCTAGCAAAGCAAGAGATATAAAGGAATGCATTGCACCAAAGTCAAATAAAAATCTCGCATATGAAGAATGAATAAGGACAGTACCTGTCACCACATTATTCCATGTTCGAGCTTCTTGCGGATTTAAGACAAACACTTTTCCCTTGCCTTTCCTTTCAATTGCTTACATAGAACCGGAGGCTTGGCCTTGATTTCTGCCTTTCCCTCTTTGTCAATGATTATTAGCTCAACTCATCTACACGATTGGTTGCGAAGCAACAGTAGTTGTCCTTTGTTCCCCTCTCATAGGACAATCTTTAATGAAATACCCTACTTGCCCACACTTATGCCAAGCTCCGAAAATTCTACGACAAATTCCTCCATGCCTTTTTCCATAGGTAGTGTAGTTGTAAACAGTTGGATTCTGTTGTCCCGACCGATAAGTGCTCACATTTTTGGGTGTCGATGCAACAGACACACTAGTAGCTTGGTTTCTACTCTTATTCCCTCCTCGCGACCGATATTGAGCAATAGTAGGTGTAGTATACTCCCTGGCTTGAGTATTTCCACTTCGTTTCTGATTACCTTGGCCTCTATTTTTATTCTTCTTCAGCTCATTTTCATCTCTCTCAACTTTTTCTGCCTTGTGTCTCGCTTCCATCAGCTTAACTCTGTCAATCAACTTGGTCATAGTAGAGAAATCTATGGCTACAAGCACATTATAGAGTGGTGCGATCAGACCTCTTCTAAATCTATCGATTCGACTTGCTTCCGTAGGCACAATATGCAGAGCATATTTACTGAGTCTCTTAAATTCTTTGGTGTAGTCTGACATGGACATACCAGGTTTCTGCTTCAATTGCCCGAATTGAAGTGTGCGGTTCTGTCTTTCCCCTTCTGTCAGGAATTCATCAAGCATCTCTTGTTTGAACTCAGCCCAAATGGGTGGTTCGTCCCCATACAACCGGTCTTTGATGTTCTTTTGAAACCATTCTTATGCTTCTTTCTTGAGTTGCATCCCGACCAACTCAATCACCTTTTCATCCGAGCACGGCAATCTTTGCGTGATCTTATCTAACTCATCTCGAAACTCTTGCAGGTCTTCACCCTTTTCTCCCCTGAACTCAGGAGGTTTCATCTTTTTGAAGTCATTAACCATGACTCCTTCATCGGGAAGCATTCTCCTCCTCCATACTCTTTGTGATGATCTAGGTGGTAGAGGAGGAATCCCCTAATCACGCCTTTGAACAGGTGGTACTCTTGGTGAAGGTATCTCTTGCTAATGTTGCCTCAAATCTGCAAGTTCGCGCCTCAACACACGTGTCTCTTGTCTCATTGCTTCCATATTATCTGGAGCCTCAAATTCCATATCATTAGCAGCATGCTGTCTTGATCGAGATAATCCCTCAGATTTAACATGAATCGAGGCAGCCACCAAATCAAATCCGGTGTTATACTATAACTATTAGAGGAATCATGCTCCTCTGATCGCACTCTTCTTTGAGGCGGCATACTATCATAAATAATGTCAATATTCATTATTATCTCAATGTAATTCGCATACCATATGAATTCATGATAAATATGCATTCTTAAACAATCATAGCATCATTCAATTAATCACAATTGCAGCATTTAATGCACTTTTCAAATCATATATAAACATTCACATAAGTATTTGAAACACTTGCATAAGATAATATAACTGCTCTTTTATATATGCCATAAAACTTTTCATTACATTTTTTTGCTAGTACAAAAATGATGTCAAATCCCATAAGCATTAATCTTGTGTCCCAAGTTCACTATATACTGGCCGCACAGGACCTTTCACATTCGGACATGTTGTATCACAAATCGGACATCTTTAGACATACTATATATATATATATATATATATATATATATATATATATATATATATATATATATATATATATATATATGCATGCATCTTTATAGACACTAATCACATACTACTCTACTGGCCTTGTAGTTCCTTCAAGCCTTCTAATTTATATTAGGCTATACATATATATATATATATATATAGTACTACTATAGTGACTAAACCCTGCTAGCACCCCCCATGTCTCTTTCCACACCCTCATGTGGAGCTCCACTCTCTACAGGACCAACACTCTTGTGCCCAGTAGATAACAAGGAAAGTGACACCCTACGACGCCTAAGTGGACATCTCTCTACTAGGTGATCAAGTCTACCACAAAGCCATACATATGTGCTCAGGAAAACCTAGCATCAAATCTCAGAGAGGTGGGATATAGCCAGCCCTCAGGTGCTCATACGTATGTACCACCCTAGCCATCTCCCAACGCATCTCCCTCATCTCTCTCCTCAGATTATATATCTCTTTCCATAGCAGGCGGTTCTCTCTCACCATCTCATCATATCTGGCCTTCATCCAAACTACCTATACTGGATCAAGGTCCTCCTCAGGGTCAGACTCTATAGGCTCAGGCCTAGTGACAGACACCACATCTGATATCTCCCCCTCTCTCAACGATCTAAATCGTCATCTTCGCGGAGGCATCTACACAACAAGGTTAGCAACCTCAATAATTATAACATATGGCAAGTATATAATCATTTAATTGGAATACACATGTATATTGAGTTTACGCGGAACTAACTTATTGATGGACTTCAAGGACATTTAGGAATCCTATGTTCCATGGTTCAACTTATACTCTATGACTCTTATACGTGTGAAGTCTATATTAGACTTAAATTACACTTTGATACCAACCTTATTACGACCCAACTTTGAGCCATGACTGTCTTAGGACTCAATGAGACATAAGGTCACCTAAGCTCGTAGAACCCAATTCCAATCTATAACAAATCATACAATCAACAATACCAAAATCATAACATGATACACTTTTACAATATCACTTCCATATCAACCATATATCAAATGTATACTAACAACTATAACATATAGATTAACTCTTACAATCCCAAATGAAATTATATGATTCAACAATCTACACTAATACAATACCACAATGACTATGGAACTCTAGACCAGTCTCTTGGAGATACATACTCATTATGATATAACAAAATGACAAAATGAATAAGGACAGAGTAATCCCCAAGCGGAGAAACGGAGATTGAGTCTTACTTTGCCAAAAACCTCTATAGCACCTGGAAAAAAAAAAAAAACACTAAAGGGTGAGATAAAAATCTCAGTGAATACATAATAGATTAACATGTCATGCCGGCTAGGTACAATTGTAGAATATAAGAATAAGATAGCTTTAACGCCTTTAGACAATATGAACAGTTAGATAATTGAAATTATCACAATGGGATTCTTTTATGATACCAATAATTAGGCTTCAAGGTAAAGCAATTACATATAATTTACTTTATTTTACTTTAGCAGAAAACATATATATTCTAGAACGGTGTGTTCTCATTACCATTTAGATCGAGTGACGGCTAATGCCTTGAACACTCACAATGATTCAAGCAAGAGACTGATCAGTTCTCCAGGCTTGGACCACCTTTCCTAGCTAAGGCAGATACACTATCCCTATCCGTCGGGCCTTCTTTACCATGTGCACATGACTGATGTATATCCCACATTAGATGGAGATTTCTGCTTTAAATGATTTATCACATTTTCACAATTGAAAGCATTAAGGATTCAAATGAACTATGGTACTCATCAAAGAGTAAAGGTTTCAATATACTATCTTTATATCGATGTAAAGTAGACCAAAGGTCTGAAGTGGATGTTTTAACATATTTGAGTTCATGAATAGATATCAATGGAACATAAGTTCAATCAAGTAATCAAATTGATACAATGAATGAATGGTTATACGATGGGATAACGCCCATAACATATTGATTATCATGTACTCACCTTAGGACTCCTTTGGTCCTAACTAGCACAAGCAGAAATGATGATCGTCCGGTTCCTCTTGTACTTTGTCTTTAGGTTCTACAAGAACCATTCCAATTAATCACAATTTAAATCATCATTCCCAACTTATCTTATTGAACCACATTAAATTCTAACTCCCATACTTCTAGATCTATACTTAGCATACAATCACTATCAATCAACAAGACATCACATACCAGTACAATCAACAATTCAATAATCGATCCACATACTTTCACAATTAGGGCCGATTAGGCCTTGGACCAATGTCAAATTCCCTTTCAATCATAACTCACATTGGTCATATACATATGTCAATTTAGCATGCTAATAATTGAAATAAAACATATGGAAGTTGGTCATTCATAATTGATATACCCAGAGGTATGGGCGTATCACTACCCGTATCATAAGAAAATCATACAGTATAATTGATACGCCCAGTGATACTCCCGTATCACTGCCCGTATCATAAGGAAATTCATCCAGAATAAATGATATGCTCGTATCACTGCCCGTATCATAAAAAAATTCATTCAGAATAAATGATACGTCCAGTGATATGCCTGTATCATTAATCTGGGTAGGATTTTAGGCCTAATCCTCAAATGACTGGAAAAAAAAGAAAAATCAGCATTCTCACAACCAAGACTAAATCAAAATCAATTTTATATCATGTAAATGACTTATAACTTAACTTATCTCATCAATCAACACATAGACTAAACAAAGGATTTTAAAAACTTATTTTTGGTCAAACCCATCATCATCAAAGTGAGAAAGTTTGAAATCCTTTTTGGTAAATCATTTCCACACACTCAACACCTCTAAATCATGTTTACCTATAATGCATGGAAACGGAAACAAGGAAACGAGAAACGCGGAAACGGACACGCGAAAACGGTATTTTCAAAAAATATAGAAAATGAAACGTGGAGGAAACACACAAATATAAAAAATATGAGGGTATATTTGCAAATATTATATATATATATATATATATATATATATATATTTCAACCATTAAAATCAAAATTACATAATATGATAATAGATAATAACAAACGAAATTTTCATAAAAAAGAAATCAATTGTTTATAAGTTTTATAATACAAACTAATAATAAACAATAATAGTACTTGATGGAATTACATTTAAAAAAAAAAAAACACATTACATGACATTCATGGAATTCCATTAATTATATTAAGTATTAATGATGAGAAATGAAATCTAAGCTTAGCATGTATTAGAAAGCAGCAGTAATAAGAACTTCAAATAGTCATACGTTGTAGTGTAAGACACTGTTTCACTTACAACTTTCGTTATAAGGTGGTTGTATTATTGTGGTTTGTCATATTTGAGTATCCCTATTTATCATTAATAAGATTAATAGATTATTCATCAATTTAATAAAATTTATTAAAAAAATATTACTCTAATTATGTAATTCACAAGACTGTTTTTATTTTTTGACCTTCCATAAAAAAAAAAAAAATAATGATTTGGAGAAGAAAGCAAAATAAATTGATTTTTTTTTTTTTTTTTTTTGAATTGGCTTGAATACACATGAACCTAATTAATTTTTTTTTTTTGCCAAATATGAACCTAATTAATTAGAATCCTTTAAAAGACAATTTGATGCTTGAATGTACACTAAAGCTAGCGGGACCAAAACACAGCAGCAGGCAAAGATTCTATGCTTGAATGTACACTAAAGCTTGAATGTACACGATTTGATGCTTGGGTATTTGGGTTGGGTTTGGTGGACTTATAGCACAAGAAATGCGTTTCCAAATAGGAAACGCATTTTCTATTTTTTTTAAATTACAGAAACGGGTTCGATATATTTTGAGCCCGTTTTTAGTGGATTTTTGAGTGTCCGAAACTTGAAAACGCACTCTCATTAAAATTTCTGTGTATCATAGATGTTTACAAATCATCATCTAAAGGCATTTTCTCAAAAAAAAAAAAATTTTAGAAACTCATTTGGATTAACCATAAGAAAAGAAGAAAAAATATATATATATATCCCAAATCATAATCAAGAAAAGCATAGAAGAAAAATTGAAGAAGAGACTTTAAATTTCAAGTTTTACCTTTGGAGCTTTCTCTTAGATGGTGATTTGCTTTAAATTTCATGTTTTTGTTTGTTGGTAATTGTAATGGAGGAGTATTCAAGTTCTGAATCAAGATTTATTTTTATTTTATTTTATTTTTCTAAATTTCTAGATTTTCTTGTACAAATTATAAAAGGTTAGTGTTTTTGGAAAAGAATTTTCTTGTTTTTATTTGTTGGTAATGGAGAAGTCTTTGAATTCTGAATCAAACACTTTCTTGATACAACCTTGTATTTTTGTAACTTCAAAGTTGCAGTTTTGACTGTGATTTGGATTCCCATGCCCATGATAATGGTAGTTCCTCTATTTATTTGTCTTTTCATAATCAAACTCCGATTGAAGGGGTCATGGGATGCCCTCCAACGATTGAGCTTGCTTCTCTATTTGGGTTTGATTTGCAACCAAATTTTTTTACAAAATCAAATTATGAGTCTTAAGGTCAGAACTGTGGCTGAGACTCCGAAGAGTAGATGTGCACAGTAAGGGAATTTGGAAAGTCTGGAAGTGGAGAATGTGCATAACGAAGAAGAATGGGCTCACCAACAAATCTAATTTACTTCTTTGTTTATGTTTCCAAATCAAGAATAAGATGGAAAAGTGAATGATTGTGTAGCTGAAGGAGATCTTTTATAGGATTGTAACCTTTTTTTTTTTTATTATTAAATATAATATAAATATATTTTTTTCTTTTTTTAAATTGAAAATTATCTATGTGGATAATCCACATGGATATATTTTATTATTAAAAAATAAAAAATGAGACTTATATTTATCACTTAAATATTATTTTAGTGCTTATTAACGGTGTTAATAATGCAGACCTTAAATTACTGACGGTGAAAAACTTAGATTTTTTTATCACAAAATTTTCCACGTATCCATAAATATAAAAAAAATCAAACTAAATAATGCTTTTTTTTTTCTTTTTTTTTTTAACTTTACCCTAAATTAAAATGCTCTTTGGAATACTTTTTGAAACATTAACCATAGAAAGTGCATGTGAACGAGTAGGAGATAGATTCCAACAATATAATATGGTCACTTTTGTCTCCAAGTTGGCCATTTCTTCCCACCCTTTTCTGTCTGTTTGTGTATTCGTGAACTGGAACCACTGACTCTCTCTCTCTCTCTCTCTCTCTCTCTATATATATATATATATCAATACTTTTTCTTCTTTGTCTCAATTATTACACTAGCTGCCGCTATTATTCATTAGTCAATACAAGAAGTAGACTTATTCTTATTTTTTTTATTATTAATTACTTCAAATTTTATTCTTATGAATAGACAATTCGGTTATTTTGTCAGGTAATTTTATTTTTTTACAAGTATTTAAACTTCAACACCAATTTTTAACCTAACCTAATAGTATATAGGTTAAAGGTACAAATAGAATCATCATTTTTTTTTATTGACGTTTAAGTGAATTCTTAATGTTTTTTTTTTATCTCATTAGAATTTTAATTTTTCTAAAATGGCACATATAAAATTATTTGTTCATAATTTAAGATTTTTATTAAATGATGTTAAAAATAAAAAATTAATATCTATGCACATACGTATTAATTTTTATTTTTATATAAATATTTTTTAAACTATTTAGAGAAAAATTAATATTTATGAAATTCAAAATTAATAAAATAAATTAGTTAATTAAAATATTATAAATTTAATTTAATATAAAATGACTTGTTAATCTTTATACATTAAAATATAATTTATAAAAAAATATTTTTATATAAAATATTAAAAAATTATTATATTTCATGTAATATAATTATTTTGATTTATTTTTTATACATAATTGTACTCATTACAATTTGTTATTAAATTATTAAAATTATATAAATGTAAAATTTTTCATTTGCTTTGATTAGTTTATTATATTTAATTACTTTTAATTTTTTAAAAAATATTTTTTCATATTAATATAAAGCACAAGTAATGAGATTTACTAGTCACATTATATTTT